>CM046658.1:17580852-17835852 GCA_025594165.1 Tamias sibiricus | reverse complement strand
TACCGCGATCCCAGCAATTTGGGAAGCTGAGGTAGGAGGCTCACATATTCGAGGCCAGCCTCTGCAACTTGGTGAGACTCAGCAACTTAGTGAAACCCGGTCCCCAATAAGAGATTTTTGAAAAAAGACTGGGGATGGAGCTAAGCGGTAGATCACGCCTTGGTTCAATCCCCAGGACCCCAAACAAATAAAAATAAAATATAAAGGCGGCTTCCCGGGGGACAGTGTCTCGGGGACAATAGAAGATGATTGCCATCAGCCTCCTTCACTGAGCGTCCTCAGCTGGGCACGGTGCTGGGCGCTCACCTGGCGAGCGCCTCTGCAGCCCAGTGAGGACCAGGGAGGTGGCTGAGGGTGGCAGCTGGGTCCAAACCCAGGCTTGTCCGTCCCCGAGAGCCAGTGCCGCGCGCTTCTCCCAAACACAGGGACAGGCGGGGCTGGGCAGGGCGACGTCAGGGAAGTGCCCGCCGTGGTCCTTCCTGGGCGGGAGACCCGAGCTCAGGGCAGCTCAGGAGGGTGCAGTGGTCAAGGCCTTCTGGGAGGGGGGTGCTAAAGCTGGGTCTGAGGACGTGTCCAGCCTCCGCCCTGTCCCCGTCTGCTTGTCACCTGCAGGTGCCCCTGTGCCTCTGCTCTTGTGCGCCCGGTCACCCTGGTCAGCCAGCACCCGTACCTCTCCTCCAGGGGCATCCTCTTGGCCCCCTGACTTTCCCCCTCCCCACTTCCTTTGGGGTTTGATGAACTGCTGTGAAGTCCCCACTTTGCGGATCACCCAGACACGTGACCTTCTGTCCCCATCTCCAGGGACACCAGGCAGGTGAGGGGTCAAGAGGAAATGAAGCCGGGAGGTGCTGCCCCAGCCGGGGCCTGGTGGGCATGGCCGTGAGCGACGCCAGTGATGCCCTCCTCGGTGGGCACCCAGGGAAGGGCCTGGGTGGGGACCGCGCAGGCCGGGAGGCCGGGCACACAGGGGGAAGCGAGGACCCGGGGTCTGCAGACCAGCAGACGTGGACGCCCGGGGAGCTGAGGGGGAGGCGGGAGGGAGCGTGTGACCCTCCACCTCAACGGGTGGTCCTGGCAGCCGCCCAGACAGGTAGACGGGGGCTGGGGCCAGGCGGGGTCCCGCCCACCCGCGCTGGCTCTGCGCTGGTGACAACTCCTGTCGAGGCTGATGGGAGGCTGCTGGCCGCTGGGGCCCCTCAGCCCTGCTAGGGGGTGGGGTCTTCCCTGAAAGTCCTGGTGGGCCTTCTCCATTGAGCCTAAGGACAGGAGCACTCCTGGGAGGGAGAGGAGGGCCTTCCTCTCTCCACCTCCACGGGAACCCAGGGCGCACTGGCCCCCCAGAGCTTCCTGCTGGCCAGTGCCGCTGCTCCGGGCAGCCCTCCCTGCCCACCCCCCAGGTCCCGGCACCCACTCTCTATCCCCCACACTCGACACTGAAGCTGGTGGCCGCGTGGCTTGGGCCACGCTCATCGCAGGGCCCTGACCTCCTCTATAGAGACAGGAGGCGGACGATTCCGAAGATGGACTTGGGGCTGGCCCGGCTACTTCCTGGCCCTGAACCTGAGGGGCTTGGCCAGGCCGGAGACACGAGGGCGTCACGCGTGCTGGTGCTGCCTTCCTGGCCAGGTGAGCACGGCCGTGGGCAGGCCCCAGTGAGCCCAGGTCCCCCCACGGCCGCGGGCAGGCCCAGGCGAGGAGGGCCCTGCTCCAGTCTCTCTGAGTTAAACCCGGATTTGGGAAGGAGGGAGAGAGAAGTGGGGTTCGGCGTGTCTCCCCAGAGCCCTGTTATTCCACGACTTGCTCCCTACATTTTGACCCTCTTCAAGGTCTCTGCGCCCCGGGGGCCTGAGATCTTTTGCAGATTCTCACTCAGTGACTGCTCCAAGGTCCCCCCTGCAGACACGGGGCATTCCTACGGTGGCTTCGAGCCTCTCCTAACCGCACTGCTCTGGTTGGAGGGCGGCGTGCTCTTAACATTTCTCTAGATTGCTTTGGAATCTTCAAGACAACGATCCCCGTCTTTTAAGATCTAGTAATGAATTTCAACTGCATTGATGCTCAAGAGACATTTTCGGTTTTAGTTTCAGGACAGCTGATGGGATTTAAAAGTGGGAGACGAGGGGCAGCTCACACATTGCAGAGGACAGACTGACCCCACCCGAAGGACGCTCTGGGGTCCTGCTGCTGCCCCTAAGGAGAAGAGAGAGAAGGTCCAGAGAAGGGCTGCTGTGGCCTTCAGGCTGGTCCCCAGTCCTCGTGACAGAGGGCAAATGGGGGCTGGGGGTGAAGACTCTGGGTCCGGGTCACTTAGGTAGGACAGCAGGAGTGAAGCCCCCACCCCGTCTCGCTCCTCTGCCCCATCCACCCATCAGCCGCCCGCCCCGTCCACCCAGCAAGTCCCGCCACCCGTCCAGCTCCCCACCTTCATGCCACCAGACCCTTCCGTCCTTCCACAGGACACCCACCCACCATGCACCCACCCATCCGTCCCACCCGGCCACCCAGCCACTCGCCTACCCTCCACCTGCTCGTCCGTGAGTCCCCGCCTATCCATCCATCCATCTGTCCATCCATCCGTCCGTCCCTCACACACCCACCTATCCAACCCCCAACCATCCATCTACCCAGGGGACACGCACTTGAAAGAAGGAAGGTGGACATTACAGTAAGGCCCCGGTGCGGGCGGAGCAGGGAGTTTGGGGATTTGAAAGCCACAGGCGCTGACGGTGGTGACGGAGAAGGTGACGTAGGGTCAGGTGGGGGAGCAGCTCAGGCCGGGCCCCAGTCCTGATGGGCCACTGCCGTGTGCGCTTGCGGCCTGAGGCCAAGCCAGTGGTGGCCCGAGAGCAGGGAGCCCGGGGACCTTGGCAGAGCAGGAGCTGGCACTGGAAGAGGAGATGGGGCGTGGAGGCGGCGGTCCTGGGCGTGCGCTGGCCGCCGTGCCGGTGTGGCCTCCTTGGGCCGTGTCCTCGCTGGCAGTGGACAAACCTTCCTGTCCCCTGGGCCGGGGAGGAGCGAGGTTGGGGGAGCAGGTGGGCTGCCGGGAGCGGGAGAAGCCCAGGGGCTGAGCAGGGACGCAGGGAGGGCAGGAGTGGACACCTGCCCAGGGGGGCCAGCAGGCGGGGCGGGAGGGAGGGAGAGGCCAGTGCCCCGGCTCCCGTGTGGGTCAGCGCCGGGCAGCAGGCGCCCAGCGAGGGGCGCTCAGGAGGAGGACTCTACGTGCCCTCCGACGGGGCAGCTTCGTGACAGGTTGTTTCCAGGACAATGGCCGCGTGCCACCACCACCCTGGGGCCCGTTGGCAGCTGGCGCCTTGTGGCGGGAGCGTGGAGCTGGGGGCCCTGGGGAAGCCGCGGGGCTGTGAGGAGCTCTGATCCCAGGGCTGGAGGAGGGGCTGGGGCTGGACAGAAGCACCCCGTCGCTGCCCTGTCCTCTCTGTTCTGGAGGGCGCGAAGGTGGGCTAGGGTGGCTGGCACGCCGCGGGCGCTCATTCACCGGAAAGCGCGCTCTAGCGCCCCGTCAGGCCCGGCGCGGACCCCGGGCACGTCTCCCCCCGGGACCCCAGGGGCTGCGGGGAACCTCGGCTCCAGAGGGGACGGCCGGGCGCCTGGCCCGGTGGCCGCGCCTGCTGCGATCTCCAGACACAGCTGGGCCCTGGGCCGCCAGGAGCCAGAGTCGGCGTGGCTGGTTCTTCCCGTCTCTCGTCTCTGCTGAGCACCGGCTCTGGCTGCGAGCGCTGGGGCCTCGCGGGCTCCAGGGCCGGGAAGCCAGGGGAGGTGGGAGGTGATGTCCAGACAGACCCACAGACAGACAGACAGGCAGAGCCAAGGCGCCCCCCCAGGCCGAGTCACTGGTTCAACTTTTCACATTTGAACCCAGGACAGCAGATGCAGAGCTCGGGCCCCGCCCGCCTCCCCCTGCGTCCACGGCTGGCGCCCAGCCGCGCCCTGACACCGGGATCCTCACTTCCTGTGTTTATCTTGGCCGCGGTTGGGGCTCCCTCCTCCCACCCCCCTGCAGGCAGCGCGCAGCCCCCCACGCAGCTCCAGCGCACAGCACGCGTGGGATTGTGCACAGGACGGGGGCACGAGGGCGGCCAGGGCGCGAGGGCGGGGCCTTGCTGTCCTTCCGGGGTGCACGGGTTTTCTGCTTCTGGGGGTGCTTGAGTTGCATGTAGGGGGGCAGCCCACGGGGGACTGAACGCTGGTCTGCTGGGGCGCGTATCAGCACCACCTCTTTTTGTCCTGACTGCACCCCATTTTGCTGGGAGGTGAAGACAGGTGAAGGGACAGCGGAGGCGGGGGGCTGCGCAGTCTAGAACCCAGGGGGGCTCCCGCTCTTTCTTCCTTTCTTTTCTTTTTTATTTTTTTGGTGCCAGGGATTGAACTCAGGGGCACTCGACCACTGGGCCACATCCCCAGCCCTTTTTTTGTGTGTGTGTATTTTATTAGAGACAGGGTCTCACTGAGTTGCTCAGTGCCTCGCCATGGCTGAGGCTGGCTTTGAACTTGCGATCCTCCTGCCTCAGCCTCCCGAGTGCTGGGATCACAGGCTGCGCCACCGCGCCCGGCCCTGCTCTTTCTTAATAGTTGTGGTATTCTTTTTCCCAAATGGAAAAACTAAAAGCATAAAGAAGAAACGGAAACCCCGCGTCCACTAGAGACGGCCTTGTCCACAGCTTTACACGTCCATGTCCCCAGACCTGCCTCACGCCCACGCCCGCACCACACGCACACGCATCACGTCATCAGTGGACAAATGGCGGCCCCCTCCCCTCCTTCCTTCCTTCCTTCTTTTCTTCCTCCTTCCACTTTTTTATTCCAGGAAAAGTCAGCACACACGAAATAGAGAAGGAGCTGCCAACACACGCGGAGACCTCTCCCCTCGTCCACGTCAGCGGGGCCCCCGGGGCAGCTGCGCTGGTCAACAGCAGGCGGACAGGAGCAGACCCTGAGCAGGGCCTGTGCTGCCTCCTTGTGGGCCCGAGGACCCCGAGGCTGTATCTGCCCTCTGCCCCTCCCTCAGTGAGACCCGAGCATCTCTGTGGGCAGGAGCGGGGGTGGACGTGGGTGTGGGGGGGCGAGGTGGAGAGGGCAGTGGGCAGAGTCGCTGTCCCCACTCCCTGGGTGTCAGGCGCGACTCCAGGGGGGAGGGGGAGCTCCTGCTTCCGGGCTCAGCCTCAGGGACACGGGTTCATCCCTTACGGCACCCCAGCCACCTCTCCCTGGAGCGCAGGGGTCGGTCCCCCCAGAGAGTCCCCGAGGCCACCATGCAGGGGAGGTGGCTGGCAGGGTGGTCGCACAGACAGCCATGCCCACCTCCCTGCTGTGGCCTCCGGCTCTGGCCACCCTGACTGCCCAGCCTGCCAGGGTACGCAGAAGCGTCACCCCAAGCCTCGCTGCCTGGTGGCCAGTTCCACTGCACCGCCACGGAGCTCGGTCACGGAGCGCCCGGATGCCACCGTTGAGCAAGCCCAGGGTCCTCGGGTGGCAGGAGACAGATGCGCCTACTCCGGCAGAGGGAGTCGGGGTGGCAGGAGGGGCACCATGTCGCCTCTCAGCCTCCACCTTCTCCTCTGTGAAATGGGGACACCACTCGCCCCCGCCCTGTTGGGAGAAAGTAGTGTTCCAGACTGAGCAAACAGCCTGTGCAAAGGCCCTGTGGTGGGGGGAAGAGCTTGCCCAAGTGTCAAGGAATGGAAAGGAGGTCTGGGGAAAGAGAGAGAGAAAGAGGAGAGAGAGAGAGAGAGAGAGAGAGAGAGAGAGAGAGAGAGAGGAGAGGGGGAGAAGGAGGGAGGGAGGGAGGGAGGAAGGGAGGAAGAGTCAGTTGGTCCAAATGGCTGGGGCAGAGTGAGTGCGGCCAGGAGTGGCCAGAGATGGCTGGAGGCCCCGGGAGGTTGTCTGTTCTCTTCCTGTCTGACTTTGGGTTTGCAGAGCTCCTCTTGCTGGCTGGTCGCTCCACTCGCCCCCAGACAGGGAAGCTGCCGACGGGGGCGGGCAGGAGCCTTCTGCGTGCCCGGGCGGGGGGCCAGGCGGCGGTGGGAGGCCTGCTCCTCTGCTTTCATCTGCAGCGAGATCTCTTTCATCCCTGTGTCGTTCCCAGCCTCGGAGCCGGGCTGCGGACACTGACGGAAAGTTCAAGAACACACGCCTATAAATCCGCACGGCAGGAAGGAGGGGTCCGGGTACCGGGGGTCTGACGACCCGACCCAGGGCCCCTCCCCCACCCGACGGAGGACTCCCTGGCCCCCCAAGCTCAGCAAGCAGGAACCGTGGGGTGCGGACAGCTAGGAGCTGGCGGGGAGCCGGGAGTCCAGCCCGCGGCCCCAGCCGGTGAGGACTTGCTCGGCACCTGCAGCAGGACTGGAACCCAGGCCCCCAGCCCGGACCACGAGGGCGACTGCCGCGAGGGACGCCGGGTGTGGGCAGCCCACCAGTTCAGAGCCAGGAGCTCTGCACCAGCTGGGTGACCCCCGGCAAGTGCAGGCCTCGCTGAGCCCCGGTCTTCCCGAGAAGTGTTTCTGCCGCGACCTTGGAGGTCTGAGGGGCTCTGGGCACCCCGGCCGGTGTTCTGCAGGTCGTCCTCCTCTGCCCAGGCCTGAGCGGGACACAGAATCCCAGTGACCCGTGAGCCGTGCCACTCAGAGTCTGGCATCTGGCATCTGCTCGTGTGCCCCGGCCCACGGGCAGCTCACGCCTGAACGAGGCCCCGTGGTCCACGGCGGGCAGCTCAGGTTGGTTATAGAATTTTTTTTTTTTTTTTTTTTTTGGTACCAGGAATTGAACTCAGGGGCGCTCGACCACTGGGCCACGTCCCCAGCCCTTTCTTGTGTTTTATTAGAGACAGGGTCTCACTGAGTTGCTAAGTGCCTCGCCATTGTTGAGGCTGGCTTTGAACTCGCGATCCTCCTGCCTCAGCCTCCCAAGTGCTGGGATGACAGGCGTGCGCCACCGCGCCTGGCTCAGGTTGGTTATAAACACCCCTGACTGAAGTCTGCTGTCCCCCAAGGCCGAGGGGCTGGAATGACCCCAGCTGTTCACCCATTTCCGTGTGAGCCTCCCAGAATCCCGTGGGCCTGAGTGCGCTGACCCCTTGCTCCCAGAGGCCAGCTGAGCCGGGTTCTGGGGCCTTCCTCTCCCCTTTGCTGAGTTTTCTGCTCTAAGCATGTGCTGCTTTCTCTGTTTTAAAGTCCGTGTTGAGTCACGTCATGGTGTGCAGGAGCCCTGTTTGGGGATTGACTTGAATTGCAGTTGACTATGAGCCGTGGAGATTTGGCCATTGTCGCCACCCGTAGTCTCACGAGACTTGTTGCGGGATCTCGAGTGACTTGGCCGAAATTGCTGATCGGGTCAGGCCATTTTAGTGGTGTGTTTGGCGTGTGTTAGTTGTTGTTAGAACCAGAGAGAAAAGTTACCAGAATAAAAAGCTGTTTGTCTCCAGTTTGCTTCTGAAGTTCTTCCCGCGGCTCCGTTGCTCCAAGCGCTTCAGGCGGCAACAATGGTGATAACCAGACGGCACCGAGTGCAGGAGGAGGAATTCGAGGCCGGGCCTGGCTCTGCGGAGGGCCAGAGGTCATTCCAGTCCCTCGGCCTCAGGGGCGAAGCAGACCTCAGCAGAGGTGAGGGGGGTTTGGAACCGGCCACCGGAGCCCACGGCACAGGAGAACCCGCGCACCCAGCTGGGCTCTGGAGCAGCTACCCCGGGACCCGCCCGGGACGGGCCCGGCCTCTCCTGCGCAGGGCCCGTGAGGACTGAGGGCCGATGCACAGGAGGTGTGGCCAGTGCCCAGCACACGCGGGCCGTGGGCCATGAAAACAAGTGGCCGTCTCTGCGCTGCTCTCTGCGGCTCCTGTTTTCGTTGTGGGCGGCTCATCCTAGTGAGCCGGGTAGACCTGGCCCCGTCACCACGCGGGGTGGCTGTGTGACTGTCCCGAGCACATTAAGTAGACAGAGGCAGATATGTCTTTGCAATGCCAAGGTTTATTCACAACCAAATTCAAAGCTAGATTCACACAGTCCTAACTTAGCCTCTATCTCCCCGAGTCCCAGGGGGGCTCACCAAGGGACGTCTTCTTAGCCGCTCGCTGGATCAGATGAAGTCTGGTCCGGGAACTCAGCAAGCAGCCAGGCACCATCAGCAGGTCACTCCGACGGGAAGCGTGACGGGGTCTGGTCGTCTTGAAGGCGCTTCGCTTGAGTGAGCTGGGGACTCGGTTTATATACTATTTCTAGCTAGGCCCTTACGTCACTCATAGTGACATATCAGGGTCATGCACTCTGTTATCAGGGTTACACACGCGGGGGCTCTTTCAGGCGTTGCCATGGATACTCACTGTGCATGTCACAGTGTATGACAAGGCAGGACATATTCATGACACTTATAGCATTAAGCACTATTTCCACACAAACACTAAGTTAATATCAGATTCATTAGATTATTATTATTCTTTGGTACTCAGTACAGTGGCCACATGCATCGTCCACCGGGGCAGCAGGCAGAGCCGCTCTCAAGATGGGGCCAGGATGGGCCAGAGACCCTCTGGCTCTCTCCTTGGTGGCCTACGGTGGCCTTGAGGAGGACAGGCCAGCTCCAGGGAATGGGAACCAGGCCCTGACCAAGAAGGCAGCTGGACACAGGCAGGGTGTGGCCCCGTGATGGCGGGGTCGGGAGAGGACAGGATGGGTACCAATCAGAAGTGACCAGACGCCGCCTGTGGTGCGGCCAGGGCCCCTCCGAGAGGCCTCCCGTGGGCAGCGCAGTCCAGGAAGCCTTGCTGGAGGAGGCAGGCCCAGTGGGGTCTTGAAGCATGGACAGGAGCTGGACAGAGATAGAGTCGGGGCGGTCACTCGTGGCCCGTGAGGAGTGTAGGGCGTCTGGAGCCGCGAGGGCCACCTGATGGAGAAGACAGACCCTGGACACCAGGCGGCCTGCGGGCCTGCTCACCAGTGGGGAGCTGGACAGGACCTGGAGAGGGGGCGTCTCCCGAGAACCGCTCCAGGCTGCCCGGCCGGGGCCGCCTGCGTGCTGGAGTAGACTCCGGGGGCCGGGGGGCCGCGTAGGGCTGGGATTTAGCATGAGGCCCTGCTTCCGCTGATCCAGGGGTGAGCCCAGAGGTCAGTCCGGCCTTCAGATCCCCACTTCACAGAATCCAAACCGTTTCCTTCCCTTTCAAGCCGCCAGCCTTCCAGGGAAATCTGATTTTGCAGACATGTTTTCTTAGCCAAGGGGAAACGGGCGCTGTGTAAATGGGAGATCTCTGTGCATGATAAGGGCCTGCGGGAGGTTCTGGAGCTCCGGCCCCGGTGGGAGAGGGACGGGCTGGCCTCGCTGCCGCAGGCCCGGAGGAGCCACCAGGCCACAGGATGCCAGGGCTGACCTGGAATGGCCTAACCTGCAGACAGGAAAGAAGAGGCCCAGAGAGGGACGCAGCCTGCCCAGGGGTCCCCAGCGGGGAGGGCCCCACCCCCGCCAAGGGCAGCCCACATCAGCTGTGCTGGTTGGACCCAGGCTTGGAGTCAGGGTCTGGCTGATGGTGGCCCTGGTGCGGATCCACAGAGGGAGAAAGAAGTTGGGCACCCGAGGTCAGGGAACGGGGGAGTTGAGAACCAGGGGGGAGGCCGGGCTTCTGCCGCAGCCTGGCTTCGAGCCTTCGCGGGGAGTGGGTGGGCAAGATGCTGCCTGAGCCGCTGTCATGGAGACCCTGAAGGAGCCGGGGCCTGGGAGCACGCTTTTATTTATCTATTTATTTTTGGTACCGGGGGTTGAACTCAGGGCTCTCGACCACTGGGCCACACCCCCAGCCCTTTTTTGTATTTTATTAGAGGCAGGGTCTCACTGAGCTGCTAAGTGCCTCGCCAGGGCTGAGGTTGGCTTTGAACTCGTGATCCTCCTGCCTCAGCCTCCCAAGAGGCGGGCGCCCCCGCACCTGGCTTGGTAGGATGCTTTAGGTTCCAGGTGACAAGTCCCAAACTGGGTTGGCCAAAGCCCACCCCCCACCACGGGCCTCAGGGCCAACAGGCACCTGGCAGCTCAGGGTGGCCAAGGTGCAGGGAGGGGGTCCTCTGGGAACGTGCCGGTGGCAGAGGCTCTGTATCCAGAAGAGGATGAGGTGGGCACCACCCCTGGTCGTGGCCTCCCAGTCAAAGGCGGGAAGGAGGTTCTGGAGAGACACGGGCTGGGAACGTTTTACTTGTCAGTGTGACCTCGTTAGGACCCGCATGCCCGGGGACCATGGGGCCCCCAGGAGTGAACACCCACACTGACTCCGCAGCAGGTCTGGGGGTGCAGGGTCACCTATGGCGCTTGGTTCAGACTGAACCAGGCCCTCGGCCCTGTGCCCGCCCAGCTCCGTGCCCGGTAGCTCTCACAGCCCGACGGGGCCTGCTCCACGGCCCACATGAGGCGATGGAAACTTCTAGGCTGCCAGGAACGCGACCTCGCACGTGCCCTTGCTGTCCTCTCCGCCGGGATGTGCTTTCTTCTAGGAAGAACTGGCCGCGGGGGGGGGGGGGGCGCGTTGGGCTGCGTGTCTCTGTGGGTGCTCCCGCCTCCCGAGGACCATCCCCACAGACCACTGCCCGCAGGGCGGCCCCCGCCACCTCCTTCGCGGTACGGGGAGATGTCAGAGTCATTTCAGCAACAGCTCACGCACGGGCTGCCCAGAACATGGTGTCCCGGCCTGACTCGGCTTTGGACAATGAGCCACCACAGGGGGCTGGAGGGTCCCAGAGCCTCACCTTCTGGCTCCTGGCCCTCTCCCCCTCTGAGACCCTTAGTGCAACCTCTCTGAGCCTCAGTTTTCCCACCTGTAAAATGGGGGTCCTAGACCCTCACGCTCTCCCGTCCCCTACAGGCTTCCCATCTAATCCAGGGCCTCCTGCAGCTCAGGAGAGACCACCAGAGGACAGGAGCCCTCATCCGGCGTCCCCACTTACCAGCTGACTCACCAGTGGTCTCAAGCAAGTCGCTGGGCCTCTCAGAGCCTCTGTCTCCTCATCTGTAGAACGGGAACAAGGATAGCCACTCACGCAGTGTGGATCTGCGGGTTAAAGGAAATTCAGCCCAGGGTCTAGTATTTAGTTGGTGCTCAATAAACGTCGGCCATGAGTATAGCTGAGAAGGCCCTGAACAGAGGGATGGAAAGTGTGCCCCCGGGGAGGCCACATCAGTCCCACTTTATTAGATCGTAAGTGCTTTTAACAAGGCTGAGGGCAGGCAGCCCTCAGCCAGCGCGACGAACCCCAGTCCAGCTCCCCGAGCCCCGGACATCAAACCAACAACGCACGAGGCCCCACATCAAAGGATGAACAGCAAGTCCAAACATTTCTCTGTGCTCTTATCTTAATTAAAGCAAGTCATACACAGAGTTTTTGATGACACAAGTTGAAAAGCCAGGCTCTGGTTTTATTAGCTTTTGCTGACACCCACGGAGATGTCTGTGACTCGCCCAAGGTCACCCAGCACCCTGGGGCCAGAGTCGGGGTCTAAACTCAGGCCTCAGATGCCAGAGCCAGGGGTCAGTCCTCTCCCCTCCCCCAGCCCTGGCCAGAGCCCGGGAGATACCGGGGTCCGCCCGTTCCCGGCAGACGTTATTCATGCTTACCAAAGCCAGGCGCTGTCCTAGAGCCTGGGGACACAGCATCTGGGGATACAGTGAGGCCAGGGAGGAGATGCAGATACATTTACATACGTGGGTGGCTACTTTGTTGCAAGCTGCGCTACGTCCTGTCCCCCTGGTCCCTCTCTTTGCGTGGAAGCTCGGGGACCGCTTGGCCAATAGGCTGCGCAGGTCTGACCTGCTTTCTTCCTCTGGAGATGCCCACTGTGGGGACCTGACCCCCATGGCAGGAGGGAGACCAACTTCCCTGTGGAGAGGCCCAGGTGGGGAAAGGCTGACCTCCTGGGCCTGTGGGCCAGACTCCAGGAGGGGGAGTCCCAGCCACGCAGACACCATGCCCCAGTAGCCATCAGCCGGCCCTGCCCAGCCGGCCCTGCCCCGGCCGGCCTAAGTGCAAATTCACCAGCAGAACAAAGGGTCATTGTCCTTGAGTCATTCTTTTTAGGGCAGTTTGTTCTAGAACACCTTCTAGCGTTCCTTCCTGGGGTAGGATGGATCCGATGGTGAGCCCCACTTTATAGGTGAAGAAACTGCGGCTCAGGAAGGCAGGACTTTCTCAAGGTCACACAGGTATCAGAGGTCAAAGCAAGATGAAATGCATTCAGTGCTACGGATAATGGGCAGCCCAGCAGCCAGGGGGATTTGTTTTTGTTTTTGTTTGTTTGTTTGTTTTGTTTTGTTTTGGGGGGGGGCACCAGGGATTAAACTCAGGGGCACTCGACCACTGGGCCACATCCCCAGCCCTTTTTTGCATTTTATTTAGAGACAGGGTCTGAGTTGCTAAGTGCCTCGCCATGGCTGAGGCTGGCTTTGAACTTGCGATCCTCCTGCCTCAGCCTCCCAAGTGCTGGGATGATAGGCGTGCGCCACCACGCCCGGCTAGCCAGGGGGATTTGGAGAACAGCTTTCCAACTCAAAAGCCAGAATGGACAAAGGTGGGGCCCAGGCAGGTGGAGGGTGGCAGGGGAGGCGGGCTGGGCAGGGCCCTTCGTGCCTGGGCCTGCTGAGCACCCTGCAGATGGACGTCTGTGGGTCCTTCTCTCAGGAGCTCCCTGAGATAAACAGACGCGGGACCCTCTCCCGGTGCTGGCCTCTGTCTCCCAATCTGCTAAAGGGGATCCCGTCTGACTCCAGCTGGGCCTGCCGATGGGCTGATGGACGGCCTGGGCCCGCCTCCCCGTCCCCTGCCCGGGGGCCCTTGTCAGAGCTAGCATTCCATCCTGAGCGCGATGAGTAATGGCGGAGACTCCCCCGTGAGAACTCCCGCTCAGAGAAGTCCGAGGTGGGCAGAGAGGGGAGGGCAGGGCTCAGCCCCCGGCTCGCCTGGCTTCGAGGACAGAGGCTGCCGAGGGCCCCAGGCCTGGGAGGGGGTGGGCAGGAGCTCTGGGTTCTGGTCCCAGCCCTGGTCCTGACCACTGGCAGGTCCCCCTGGTCCTCACACGTACCCCGGGAGAACAGATCAGCTGATTTGTAAGATCTTCATAGTGTCCAGCAGGCGGGGACAGACAGACCTGGAGAGACCAGAGGCTTTTCCACCCCGACCCAGGAGCCCACGGAACCGGGCCCTGGGCTGTTTCTAGAAGCACTGATGTAGCTGTGCACACCTGGCCAAGCCCCTCTTCCCCGCCTTCTCCACGGTCATCATTAGCACTGACCTGTCCACCCCGAGTTCTTCATAAAAATAAAAATATCACCCAGAGGCCCCCCAGCAGCCCAACCCCTTGTGGGTGCCGGAGGGTGGCGCCCCGGGGAGGAGGCTGCCCCTGCCAGCCCCGGCTCTTAGAAGGTCTTAGAAAGCACAGCGTGCCCTTTAATGCTCAATGGAACAGAGGCACAGTGACTGTCCCCAACTCGACCTTGCAGCCCTTGAGCCAGTCGCTGTCCACACCCCAGGCCTGGTCTCACCTGCTTTCCACTGACCTGTGGGGTCAGTATCATCAGTCCCTCTGCACAGACGAGGACACCAAGGCCTGCAGAAGAGAAGGGACTGATCCAGGGTCGCATCGTCAGCCTCGGGGACTGGGGACACAGCCCCAGGCAGCCCGACTCCGGCCCGCTGCTTCCTGGGAGGGCGGTGGGGCTGCCGTGACCATGACCGCTCCTTCCCTCCCTGAGGGCTCACCAGGGCCGGGCCTGGCACCCAGCGTTCTGCCTTGTGTCCTAAGAAATCCAACTGCACAGCAAACCAGCCAAAGCTTGCTGCTTATGCATTTTGCTCCCAAATCGGCAACTGGGGCAGAGCTGGGGGGACCGCCCGCCTCGGTCTCTGGGGCAGGAAGGGCTCAGGCCCGTGAGGCACCTTCCTCTGCCTGCCCCCCCCCCCCCCCGCATCAGGCTCCCCGCAAGGGGCTTCTCCAGGGCCACACCTCAGCATCCTCCACCCTTCCATGGTGGCCGCCAGGTGCGCCTGGGGTCTGGCGGAGTCCCTCCTGAGACCTGACGTGGGTGAGCAGCTAGGACCAAAGCCAGCCCCGACTCCAGAGGCAGGAACTGAACCCATCCCCCGGCAGGGGACGCGTCACAGGACTCGTGGCCATCGGAGTCCACCCGCTCCTGCCCTCCCCGAGCCCCTCTCCAGACCCCACGGCCTTCCCTCCAGCCCTGCAGGCCCTGCACGGGGCTGGTCCTGTGGTTGGCAGCCGGAGGTGGAGGAGCCCCTGTGGGCTCCCCAGCCCCCGGGCCACGCCGCCCTAAGCCTGTTCTAAGTCTGCACTTGGTGTGACCCGGATGCACGGCCTCCCTGGCAGTGGAGACCGGGGATGGCCAGGCTGTGAGGGAAGCCCCGCCGTTGGGGAGCGGGAGGGAGGGAGCGAGGATGATGGCCCAGCCTGAACCTGTCGCCACGGCAACCGCAGGGCTGTCTGGAGCCAGCAGCCTGCCAGGGCCTGGCCCCACAGCGCCAGCAAGGGAGGCCGAGGGGGCGGTCCCGGCGGAGCATAAATCAGGGCGTTCTATGCCCCTGACTCCAGGCAGACGATTTATGGGGCTGCTCAGAGCCCAAGGGATGCACCGGGGAGAGACGAGAGGGTCTCCCTGTTCCCACCGCCCCTGGGGCCCCTGCTTGGCCTCGGGTGCTGGTGTGGGGTAGGCAGGAAGAGGGGCCTGGGCCCGCGAGCCCCTCCAGGCCACCCTGAGCGTTCCCGGAGGGCCCTGCCCCCACAGGGCCTGCAGGACCTGGGCGCCCGCCACACCCCGCGTGCCAAGCCCACGGCACGCTTCAAGGAATGGTCACGCTTTCTGTCCTAGCCTCTTCTGCTCCTTTTAAAACTGCTGGTCCCACTGAGCCCACGCCATGGCGCCCTGGTGGTATGGGACCTGCACCCGGACAATCACTGAACCAAAGGAAGCCGATGGGGAAACCGAGGCCCACCCACCCCCCTGCACACGCCCACAGCAGACTTCCAATGCACCCTAATCTCCTCTATGCACCCCGCAACCTCCTGGCTCTGCCTCCGAGGCCACGCCATTCCCCACCGACCACGAGAGCTGTCCCCGGCCAAAGTGGCTTGGGTAGAAGGGAAGGGGCCCGCCCACTCACGAGTCGTCCAAGCAGAATTGAGTGGCCGCCTGCGGGGCTGCCCCAGGGACCCCAGCCTCCCCTCGGGAAGGGCAGGCGAGGCCTCCCAGCATCCACAGGAAGACAGGCGGCACCGGCCCGGCCTGGGGCGCTGGGCACGGACGGGAGAGGGCAGAACGCTGCCAGCCCCGCGGGAGGACTGGAGCTTGGAGCTTGCCCAGGGACCACGCACGTCACTGAGAAAGTGTGCCCGGTGCAGGCTGGCAGAGACGGCAGGAGCAGCCGGCCCAGCGGGGCAGGGGCCCTGGTGCTGCGGGCCCGGGCTCTCCTCCCCCCACCCCTGTGCCACCTGTACCAACTGCAGGAGGCACGTGCCCTCCCGGCAGTGGCCCTGGCCCAAGCCCACAGTCACCCCTCTCTGCCTCACCTCCTGCCCCTCTCAGGTTGTGCCGAGATGCTGAGAAGGGCTGAGGGTGGCATCTCAGCTCCGCCAGAGGCCTGTGCAGTGGCGTCAAATCCTCTCTCCTGTCCCCATTGTGTGACCTTGAACAAAACTTCGGACAGTCCCAGCGGGGTGCTGTGTCACTGCACTGGGAAACAGAATCCACCTGAGTTCCCTGGGGAGGGAAGGCGACCTCAGTATGTGAAGGTCAAAGGGCGAATGCTCCCACGTGGCTCCCACGTGGCTCCCACGTGGCTCTTAGCAACGACAAAACCCTGCAGTTCTATGTTGGCTCCACGGAAGATTCGGAAGCAAACGTCCCAAACAGTAGGACAGGGGGTGATTTTCATTCCATACTCTCGACATCCCTAAGTTACTTGAAAAAATTCAAGCATGTATTAATTTCAAGACAGAAAAAATGAAATTAGAAAATGTGCCCCTCAACCATCAGAAAAGGAGGGGTCAGGAGGGCCCGGCGCGGAGCCGCGACTTCCCGTCTGCTCCTTCCTACAGGGTCCTGCTCATCCTCGGTCGGGTTTTTAAAGCTGTGAGTTCAAGCCAGATGCAGCCGGATCCATGCGGCTGCAGCTCCCTGGGCCGTCCGTCCAGTCGCCTGCGGGCGAGCGCAGCCCCCACACCCAGGCCTCAGGCGGCTCCCCAGGGGCAGGGCTGCCTTTCAGCTCCACAGCAGCCCGAGAGGCAGGTGCTGTGATCATGGTCCTTCCCAAGCACGAGAAGCAGTGAGCTTTGAGCTGACCGCTTTGTCCAAGGTCACAGGGAGGGCAAGAAGGGGTTGGGGACCGGAGACCCCAGCTCCTTCACCTGTGCACGGAGCCTCTCGAGGTCTCCTCTCGAATCAAGGACTGGAGGTGCCCCTTGGAGCTGGGAAGGAAGACCCCACCAGGGGAGGCCGAGCCCAGCTCCCCAGCCTCCCTGGCGTGGGGCCTGAGAGGGTTTGGGCTTGGTTCATCTTCCCACCGTCCTCTACGCCCTCAGGCCTCCACACGGCTGTTCCCTTGGTGTGGAATGCTGTTCCACCAGATGACTGAGTCGTGATTTTCTCGACATCCAGGTTTCGATCCAGAGGCTGCCACAGAGAGGCCTGATCTGACCATCCAGGTGAGACAGGGGCCACCCCTTGTCCCTCCCCACTGGCCTGGCTGACCAGTGTTGCCGTGTGTCCCCTCCTGCCCCGCTGGGCGTTAGGCTGCCGCTGGCTGACCAGGCTGTCGTCCATCTGCCCCTCAGAGTGAGGTCCTGGGGCAGGACCGCCTGTTGGCCTGACAGCTGCCTTCTGTGCGCTTAGAACGGGGCCCTGTACACAGCAGGCGCTCACTGAAGACCCGGAGGACACTTCTGGTGCCTCACCCACGTCCCCTCTAAATCCTCCTCTGGTTACCCCCACCCCAGCTCTTCCAGCTACCAGTGCCTGGGGTCCTCACCAGGGCTCCTGGGGTGCCCGAGCCTCTCCTGCCCCTACACTGGCCAGGACAGCAGCATGGGGGTGGTCACCTCCCGGGAGTGTCCTTCAGGCAAGGACAGATGGAAGCTGGTGGAGAAACAAGTGGGCCCTTCTGTGGGCTGCGTGATTCTGGGCACATCCGGCCCTGGCTCCTGAGGTCCCGAGGGGGACTGAGCCTCAGCTTCCCCGCGGTGGCACCTGCTGGGCGCGGCCTGACTGTTTACTGATTTGTCCTTCATTTCCCCGCGCTCACAGAGCAAAGCCCCACAGACGAGGCCGCACACGCTGGTTCTCTCAGCTCAGGAGTCTCAGTCTGAAACCAAGATGGCGGCAGGTGGTCCCTCGGCACAGGGAGGGTCTGCACAGGCCTCGGCCCTGGTGCTGGTGGTACTGGCCTGTTGCCGCCTGAAGCGATGGCCACTTGGAGCAACGAAGCCGCGGGAAGAAGTTCAGAGGCGAACTGAAAACAAACAGCTTTTTATTCTGATAACTTTTCTCTCTGGCTCTAACAACGACTAACACGCGCCACACACACCACCAAAATGGTGCTGACCTGATCAGCAATCTGGCTCAAGTCCCTCGAGATCCCGGACCAAGTCCCGCAAGATCCCAGGCCAAGTCCCGTGAGACTACAGAAGGCGGCAATGCCCAAATCTCCATGGCCCATAATCAACCGCAATTTAAGCCATCTCCCCAAACAGGGCTCCTGCACTGGCCTGCTCTGGTAGGTGGGCTACACCCCGCCTCCAGGGGAAGTTTTCATATCCTGAGCAAAGCAACCTTGTTTCATTTTCCGGGCAGGAGCCAATGGGTTTAAAGTCCGCTCTGTTCTCCAGACAGGATGTTTTTTCCCCGGGCAGGAACCAATAGGCTTAAAGGTCACCCTGTTCCATGGGCAAAGAGCCAATAGCGTTAAGCGTCGCTGTGGTGCACCCCCCCCCACCAGCAATCCCTATTTAAGCTCCCGTCCATTCAGAGCCAAGCACACAACAGCTCGTCCCTGCTGAGAGGAGGCAGCACCGCACCCGCCCCAGACCCACCGTCTCCAGCCCGACGGCAGCTGCCCCAGCCGACAGCTCCAGAGACCACAGCCGGCGCGACCAGGCACCCACCTTCCGTCCAGAGCTCGCACACTCCCCTCTCCCCGACTCCCCTCTCCCACCAGAGCTCGCACACTCCCCTCTCCCCGACTCCCCCTCTCCCACCAGAGCTCGCACACTCCCCTCTCCCCGACTCCCCTCTCCCACCAGAGCTCGCACACTCCCCTATCCCCGACTCCCCTCTCCCACTAGAGCTCGCACACTCCCCTCTCCCCGACTCCCCTCTCCCACTAGAGCTCGCACACTCCCCTCTCCCCGACTCCCCTCTCCCACTAGAGCTCGCACACTCCCCTCTCCCCGACTCCCCTCTCCCACTAGAGCTCGCACACTCCCCTCTCCCCGACTCCCCTCTCCCAGCACCTCTTCGACCTCCGACCAGCCACAGAGGCTGGTGAAGAGATCTCTTGGCTGCACAGCTGTCACTGGTGTGATTTCTGCCCTTCGCCCTCGAAGTTCCTTGGCTTGTGCCAGCGTCGCTCCAACCTCTGCCTCCGAGGATGTCTCCGTGTGTTCTCACGTGACCCCTCTGTCACGCGTCTATGCGCCCCAAGGCCCTCATCGTACAAGGACACTAGTCACCGGATCTGGGCCCACTCCGGTCTAATAAGATCCATTTTCACTTGACATCATCTGCAAAGAGCCTCTTCCCAAATATGGTCACATTCACAGGGGTCAGAGGTCAGACTTCCACACGTGTGTGTGTGTGTGTGTGTGTGTGTGTGTGTGTGTATACGTGCAACTCTCCGGCATGCTGGGAAAGCACGCTCCAGTCCTGGTCCTTGAACTCACCTTCTTGGGGACACAGAGTCCCATTCACAAAAGCTGCCCCGTCTCAGTCTCCTTTTCCCAGGACTCTTCCCGGGATCACCTGCGACACTTACGTCGTGGAATCCTTGTCTCGAATCTGCTTCTGGAGAAGTTCAGCCCAGGACAAAATGTTTGTTGAGTGAATGAGTGACATTTGACAGGGGAGGAAGCAAAGCCTCAAAGCAGTGACAGCTGTTGCTCCGGGTCTGAGGTGACACTGGCGCATGTCCAGGCTGGGATTAACCCCACGGTCCCCAAGAAGAGAGTGGTCTGTCAGGGCCTGGTTGCTTAGAAAGGTAGTGAGCTCCCCGTCCCTGGAAGGCCGCAACCAGCGGCTGAGGCGGGCCGGGCCGGCAGGGATCCCTGCGCACGGCCGAGAGCGGGTCCTGTTGACCTCAGAGGCCCCACTGGCCCTGACATCCAAGGCTACGTTTTCAAAGCATGTGGTCAAAAATCCAGACCTCAAGGTCGGTGAGCAGAATGACCTTCCCCTGACCTCTGCACCGCCTGGCTGGGAAGCCAAGTTTCTCCAGAACCAGCTTTAATTTGATGTCTCTTCTCGCTTATTAAAGGGACACAAAAGAGAGAAAACCACTTGAATGGTCCCCAGACGGGCTGCTATAAATGTCTCGGAGGAAGGGCCCGCGGCCCACAATTACAGCCGCTGCGAGACCCGCCCAGACGGCCGCCCGGCACCTCCTTGGGCCCCTCCCTGCCCAGGCAGGTCACAGTCAGCAAGAGTCCCTCCGGGAGGGGGCAGGCCGTGGAGCCCAAGGGTCCCCCTGGCAGCCTAAAAGCCGGTGGCTCTTGTCCCCCTGAGGCAGCACGGCTGTTAGGGGCATGGTGCCCACAACCTGCCCAGGTGGGCGAGGGCAGGGGTGGGCGGCGGCGATGGGCATCTAACTCCCTGAGTCTCTGGGTCCTCCTCTGTCCGTGGGTCGAGAGCACCGATCCCTGCTCCTGGGCTGCCGTGACTCCTGCACTTAGGGTCGGCTGAGACGGCCCTTAGCCAGCGCCCACCCCACAGAAGCCAGGCTGGTGCCCATCGAGCCTGGGCCACGTTTCAGCGACGCCACCCTTGGGTGGCACTTCCCGATCGCCGACTCGGTGCCCGTCACAGCACCTCATGAGACACAGCATTCCCGTTCCCATTTTGCTGAAGACTCAGCCGAGATGTTGAGCAGCCAGGCAGCCCCCGCCTCTCTCAGAAGAACAGGGGGAGTGGGATTTCACCCCTGGGTCCCTGACTCCGGAAGCTGGGGTCTTGCTGGCCTCTGGGAAGTCCCTGGATAGACGAGGGAGGTTGGATGCGCCGCAGCTGCAGTCACGTGTTCCTGCCTCCCTTCACGCAGTCATTCAACAAACACGGGTGGAAGGGCTGCTGCAAGCCGGGGACCGCGTCAGCCCTGCGAGACGCTGCTCTCAGGGAACGCACGGCCGACAGCCTTGGCAAGCCCAGCTCATGTGCCTCTCCCCAGGGAGCCTCCCTCAGTCTGCTGCCCATGGTGCCCGCTGTGTGCCACGCATGGTGCTGGGCCATGCAGATATTAACCCATCAGGGTAGTAGATCGGAGCAAGTCCCCGGACTTTCTGCTTCCCAAGGCAGGAGGTGTATGATCTGTCTGCTGAAAAAGCTAATTGCTTCCTGTCTCTCATCCTACAATCCACTGCCTAGTCCTTAAAGCCACAGTCCTTCCAGCGGCCGAACTTGACCTGGCCCAACCCTCACCTCCCTATCACTTCTGCTCTAGCCACATTGGGCTTCTTGCTATTTGTAGGTTCAACAAGTGCACTCCTGCCTCAGGACCTTTGCACGTGACCTTTTCTCTGCCTCAAAGTCTTTTCTCTAAGACACCAACATGCCTGGCCTCTTCACCTACTATAGGTTTCCACCCACATGTCACTTTATCATCTAGCCCTTCCCTGACCATTCAGCTTGAAAGGACAACCCCACTCCTACCCGCTACTGTGAAAGGTCAGGAAATATTTCAGTCAACAAAAGAGATAAACACTCTCAACCTCTTAGAGTTTGGATTTGTGGGAGGGGTGTGGTGGGTGGAGAAATGGGTACTAATACATAGTTTAGCTATTTAATATGTCAGATGATAATTTCTGTGAAGGAAAAAGAAATGGTCTCCAATGTCTTTTCACATGCATTTTGGCCATACATATATCTGCTTTGGTGATATGACTATGCAAATCATTTGCCCTTTAAAAAAATTGAGTTACATGTACTTTTATACATAGTTGTGAGATTTCTTTTTATATGCTGAATATATATCAGAAAATATAAAGGATCTGAAAATATTTCCTCATAGTCTGTAGCTTGTTTTCAATCTCTTAACAGTGTCTTTTGGAAGTAGAAATTTGTTATTTTAATGAAGTCCAGTTTATCTATTTCTTCCTTAATGAATTGTGCTTTGGGGATCATGTTTTAGAAATATTTGCCTAGCCCAAAAGCACACAAAAATATTCCCCCCATGTTTTCTTCTAGGAATCTTATAGCTTTAGATTTTACACTTAGATCTACAATCCATTTTGAGTTAACTTTTAAAATATGGTATGAGTTGTAGGTGTGAGTCCTTCCCTGCTTCCTTTTTGTTTGCTTGTAGGTGATTTTTCAATTAATTGTCCTAGCACCATTCAATAAAAACACTATCCCTTCTCCACTGAATTTTCCTTTGCACCTTTGTCAAAAATCAGTTGTCCATATGCATGTGGGTCTATGTCTGGTTTTCATTTCTATCCCATTGATCTATTTGTCTATCTTTATGCCCACACCAAAGTCTTGAAATCAGGCAGTGTTAAGTTCTCCTACTTAGTTCTTTTTCAGAGTTGCTTTGTTATATTTTGATTGGGATTGCATTGACTCCATTGATCAACTTTGAGAAAACTGACATCTTAATAACATTAAGTCTTCTAATCCATGAACATAGTATATCTCTCAATTTATTTAGGTTTTCCTTAATCTCTTTCAGCAATGTTTTATAGTTTTCAGTGTTTAGTTTTTGTACAACATTTTTCAGTGTTTCATATTTTTTATGGTAGAGGACATAGTGTTGTTTTACTTTATGATTGTTTACTGCTGATATACAGAGGTTGCATTGAGTTTTGTGTATTAAGCTTGTATCCTACAGTCTTGCTAAACTCAAAGATTACTTCTAGTGGTTCTTTATATCATAGATCAGGTCATCTGCCGAAGATTTACTTCTCCCATTACAGTCTGGATGTCTTTTACTTCTTCATTTTCTCTTATTGCCCTGGCTAGAATTTTCAGTACACTGTTTCCTAGGAGGAATGACAGCGGACATCTTTGTTCTTGATCCTAGCAAGAAGGCAATCAGTCTTTCACCACTCAGTAAACCTTAGTCTCATTTTGATATCATCACATTAAGGAAGTTCCCCTCAATTCTTAGTTTTCTGAGATTTTTTTGTTAGGCACAGATATTGAATCTTCTCAAATGCTTTTCCTGACTCTATTGGGATAACCACTGAGTTCTACTGTTGTTAATATGGTGAAATATATTGGTTGATTTTCAACTGTTAAATCAACTTTGCATTCCCGAGATAAACCTATTTGGTTTTCACACATTCTTGGATTCAATTTGATAAAATTTTGTTAAGAATGTTTTGCAGTTAAGGGCCTGGGAATATAGCTCAGTTGGTAGAGTGCTTGTCTAGCATGCACAAGGCCCTGAATTCAATCCCCAGCACCACACACAAAAATAATTGCATCTATGTTCATAGGATATATTAGTTATAGTTTTCTTTTCTTGTATTATTTTCTGGTTTCAGTATAAGGCGATGCTAGCTTCATAGCATAAGTAGAATTGTATTCCCTCCTCTTCAATTTTCTGGAAGAGTTTGTGCAGAATTGATAAATTTCCCCCTTAAATGGTTAGTGGAATTAATTAGTGAAGCCTGAGGCTTTCTTTATGAGAAGGTTGCTGGCTTACAACCTATAATTCAATTTTCTCTCTCTCTCTCTCTCTCTCTCACTCTCTCTCTCTCTCCCTCTCTTTAAGACAGATTATTGATGGGTTGCCCAGGCTGTGTTCAAAGTGGTGGTCCTCCTTCCTCAGACCTCCCCCATAGTTGGCATTACATGCATGTACCACTGCATAATTCAATTTCTTTAATGGATGTGAGTTTACATCTATTTATTCTTGCCTATTTCTTTTTGAGTGACTTGGATATCTTCTGTCTTTCAAGGAATTTGTCTATTTCATCAAAGTCATTGAATTTATCAGCACAAAGTTCTTCACATTATTTTCTTATTGTCCTTCTAATATTAGTGGAATTCATAAATGCATCACCTAGTATTCTTGATAAGTAATTTCTGTCTTTTCACTTTCCTGACCTGTATGACGAGAAGTTTATCATTTGATTAATCTTCTTAATTAGCAGCTTTTTATTTTATTTATTTTCTTTTGTTTTTCTGTTTTCTATTTAATTCATTTCCTCACTTATTTTTATGATTTTTCTTCCTTCTGCTTACTTTGGCTTTAATTTACTCTTTTTTCTAGTTCTTTTTTTTTTTTTTTTTAAGGTGGAAGCTGTGATCAGATACAATTATCAGCATTGCCAATTTCTACTTAACTACAGATTTATTGGTGTCCCACAAATTTGAATGTATTGTGTTTTCACTTTTGATCAGTTAAAATATTTTATAATTTCCATTCTGTTTTCTTGCTTGACTTGTGAGGTATTTGGAAGTGTATTATTTTATTTCCAAACATTTTGGGGAATTTTCCAGAGATCTGTCTCTTACTGATATCTAATTTAATTCCATTGGGGTCAATGAATATACTTTGTGTGATTTGAATCCTTTCAAATTTATTGAAACTTGTCTTTTGGTCCACAGTACAGTTTATCTTGTATTATGGTTTAGATATAAGGTGTCCCTTCCAAAATCACCTGTTAATGCAAGAATGCTCAGAGGTGAGATGGTGAGATTATGAGAGCTATAACTTAGTTCATCTTACTTTGAATGGACTAACAGGGTGGTAACTGCAGGCAGGTGGGCAAGGTGGGAAAAGGTGGGTCCCTGGAGACCTACCCTGGAAGGGTTGATCTTCCCTGTGGCCTCTTCCTCCTGTCTGTGTCCTGACCCCACGATAATCTGAGCATGTTTCCTCTGTTGAGCCCTTCCTGCATGACATACTGTCCCGCCCTGGGCCCAGAGCAATGAAATTGGCCATCTGTGGACTAAGACCTCGGAAACCATGAGCCCCAAAGAAACTCCCTCCTCCCCAAGTTGTTTTTGTAAAGTATTTTGGTCACAGTGACATGAAAGCTGACTAAAACAGAAATTGGTGTTTGAGACGCAGGGTCATTGCTGTGTCTAACATGACAATGTGGTCCGGAAGCCTTTGGAGCTGGTTTTAAAAGCTTTAGAATGTTGTAAGCAAAGCTTAATGGGTGATTCTGGTGGGAGCTCCAAAGGTCAGAATGGCGAGAGTAGTGCAGACCGTGTTTATGAGGTTTCAGAGGGAAGTGAGGACTCTCTTGGGAATTGGAGTAGAGGGTAACTCATGTTACATTCTGGAAAAGAACTTGTCTACTTTTTGCCCACATCCTGAGATTTCCTGTGAGGCTGATTTAAAAGCGATGGACTAATTAATCTGGTAGAGGAAATTTCAAGGCAGCACAGCATTTGATCAGAGTCATGAATGTTGCTGACAAGTTTTAGCCTGGTTTACTGTGAGAATTGGGAGCAGAAAATAGAGCTAAAAAGATTTTTTAAATTGTAGATTGGCCAGAAAACTGCATGAATGGCTGGAGCCAAGGAAGTTGTGCTTGTTGAAGAGATTATAGCCACTAAAGAGATGCTAAGTACTTTGCACAGAAACAATAGGGAATATGTCTCAAGGTCATCTCAGAAATTTGTAAGAATGCACCCAATACAGGTCCCAGGGTACAGAAGAGAAAATTCCTTTGAGAAGAGATCATGGGGCTCCCTGCTCATACAGGGGGACCTAGGAAATTGTTTCACCATGCTGAGCTGAGCAGGCACTCAGAAGCTTCTACAGCCATGATTCCAGAAGACCCAAGTATTGTGCAAGCTGACAGCAGATCTTGGCATCACTCGTATGTGCTGATTCTGCAGGAATGCAGGATTCTGGAGTGGAGGAGTCATGGAGGCTTCCACTAAGATTTCAGAGAAAGGCCTGGGAGGTCAGGCAAAGTGTATCAGGGTTGAACTCCCTGCAGGCTCCCCCAAGAGGGAAATGGATGAGGCTGTGAAGGTGACGCTGAAGCTAGAATAAAGACTCCAGGATTTAAGAGAGGCAGTAACATGGACTTCCTGCTAGGGAAAACTGCTGGCTGCGAAAAGAGGCAGGCTGAAAGAGAGAACCCATTTGTGCTTCAACCATCAAGGCCCAAAGGGGAAGGCCTACTGCCCAAGCCTTCAGAAACATCTCACAGTGCAGTCTCCTAGGTGCTGTTTGCAGAGTTAGGGCACCTGTTTGCCCAGCTGGGTTTCAATCTTGTTTTGGCCCTATGCCTTCTTTCTGTGCCACTGTATATTGGATACATGTAACTTGCTTTTGATTTTTACAGGGGCTCACGGCTAAGAATTTGCCTTGAGTCTCAAAGGAGACTTTGAACTTGGACTGGACTTTGGGGCAATATTGGAACTGGTAAAGACTATGCGATTCTTGGAGATGAGTTCAATGCACTTTGCATTACGAGATGGACATGCGCATTTGAGGACCAGGACAGATATAAGGTGTCCCCTGCAAAGGTGTCCTACTTTGAATGGACTGATTGGGTGGTAACTGTAAGCAGGTGGGGCATGACTGGAAGAGGGGGTCTGCTGGGTGAATGCCCTGGTAGGGTTTTTCTTCCGATGGTCCCTTTCTTTCTTTGTGTGTGTGTGTGTGTGTGTGTGTGTGTGTGTGTGTGTGTGTGCACCTGCGATTCCCGACTCCACCATGAACTGAGGACTTTTCCTCCGCTGGTCTCTTCCTCCATGAGGTATTTCTCACCTTGGGCTTAGAGCAATGGAGTTAGGAGTCTATGGACTGAGACCTCTGAAACCATGCCCCTCAAATAAACTTTCCCTCCTCTAACATAGCAATATAATTTGAATTCCTTTGCATAGATATCAATAAGTGGGATTTGGAGATCATATGGTATTTCTCTTTTTAGATTTTTGAAGGACCTCAATACTATTTTCCATAATAGCAGTGTCAATCGACATTCCCATCAAGAGTATACCCAGGGGTACATTTTCCTTCCCACCCTTGTCAGCACTTAGTAGTGTTCACCTTTTGGATCATAGCTAACCATTCCAAAGGTGCAAGTCGTCAGTGATCTTTCAAAAAAAAAAAAAAAAAAAAAAAAAAACTTAAATAAAACAACCAGAGATATCATTTCCAATGCTCTTTATTCCTTGGTGTGATTCCACTTTGCATCTAGTATCATTTTTCTTCTACCTAAAGAACTTCCATTAACACTTATTTTTTTTATGTTTGGTATTTATTTTATTAAAAAACATAATCCAGGGCTGGGGATATAGCTCAGTTGGTAGAGTGCTTGCCTCACATGCACGAGGCCATGAGTTCAATCCCCAGCACCACCAAAAAAAAAAAAAAAAAAAAAAACATAATCCAGCAAAGGAAGCAAGACAAACGTGAAGTGACTTGACATCCTGGTCACCTAGGGGCCAGGGCATGCCTGGGATTAGGCCCTTTACTCTCTGTCATTCCTAAAATAATCTCTTTATTGTCAGAAATGGAAAGTTGGAGGGACTTGGAGACCAGGTCACCAGAGGCCGGCTTCTCCCTGCTTGAGCCCCAGCAGGCTGTGTGGGTTCTGTTCCTAGACTGCCTCCGTCCACACCCACAGGCCACGTTCATGGCCCAGCCCCTCTCCCTGCACGTGATCACACATGTCAGTCAGGGCTCAAGGGATGTATTATGCACGGGAGGTGGGCTCTCTTGAATCTTTCTTTTGTACCCTCTGCCCTCCTAACATGACCCTCGAGGGGAGTGGGCAAGCCATCATGTACGAGGAGCTGGGACGAGGGAGAGCAGGTCACGCCTTCTCCAAATCCCCCTGAAACCACCACCAGGTCCTGCTGGCTCCAGGTGTGGACCTGGGGAACGTCGTGAGGACGCCAGCCTCCATCCTCAAGACCCCCACGTCTGCATCCTGGTGTGGGGGTGGGGGGCATCGTCTTTGCCGTTTGGACCGTGGTTCACTCGTCCCTTTTTTTTTCTTTAATTTATTTTTTATTTCTATTAGTTGCTGATGGATCTTTTATTGTATTTACTTATTTTTATGTGGTGCTGAGGGTCGAACCCAGTGCCTCCCACGTGCGAGGTAGGTCTCCACCACCGAGCCACAACCCCAGGTCTCTGGCCCGTGTTGAAGGGACGCCCACTCCCACAGCTGCCTCTCTTTCTGGGCAAACCGGACTTGCGGCAGGAATTTTCTGAGTTCCATTCCTGGCAGAGTGACATTGGCCCCTGCACTGGGTCCCGCTTCTTGAGGTGACACCACGTGAGCAGCCCTTCCTCTATCACAGCCCCACGTTGGCCTCAGCTGCTTCTCCTGTTTCAACCCCAGGCGGCGCTGGAACAGCTTCTTCTTCAGCGTTGATCTTCCTCCCCGACCCCACCTGGGTGCCCCATTAACACTCCTGTGTAAGAGTCTTATGGTAATGAATTCTCTTGGCTTTTGCATGTCTGAAAATTCTGCATTTCATCTTCATTTTTTTAAAGAGACTTTTTCTGGGGCTAGATTCTGTTTTGTTTTTTTCCAATACTTTTTAAAAATGTTATTCCACTGTCTTTTCATTTGCATTGTTTCTGATGAGAAATCTGCAGTCATCTTTATCTTTGTGTCCTGGCATATTTTGTGTCTTTTTCCTCTGGCTCTTTTTTTCTTTTTCTTTTTCTTTCTTTCTTTTTTTTCTTTTTAATTGGTACCAGGGATTGAACTCAGGGTCACTCGACCACTGAGCCACTCCCCAGCCCTACTTTGTATTTTATTTAGAAAAGGGTTCTCACTGAGTTACTTACCACCTTGCTTTTGCTGAGACTGGATTTGAACTTGTGATCCTCCTGCCTCAGCCTCCCAAGCCACTGGGATTACAAGTGTGCACCACTGGACCTGCCTCCTCTGGCTCTTTTTAAGACTCTTTTTCCCATTGGTTTTGAGCAATTTAATGATGACTATGAAAACTACTTAGTGTAGTTTTTTTTTTTTTTTTTTTTTTTTTTTTCATAGTTATTTGCTTGGGTTCAGTGAGATTCTTGTCTCAAATTTGGAATTACATTGGACAATTTTTCTTTCTCATATGTTTTTATTTTCCTTATTCCCTTTCTCTCTTTTCCTTATGGGACACATTTGTCCATATGTTAGACCTGAGGTCATCCTTCAGGTCACTAACATTCTGTTCCTTTTTATTCTGAGTCATTTTTTTCTCT
Source organism: Tamias sibiricus (assembly GCA_025594165.1). Classification (NCBI taxonomy): domain Eukaryota; kingdom Metazoa; phylum Chordata; class Mammalia; order Rodentia; family Sciuridae; genus Tamias; species Tamias sibiricus. The sequence continues at coordinate 17,807,468 of CM046658.1, read as the reverse complement.
ATGTGCTTCATTTTGGATAATTTTTACTGCCCTGTCTTCAAGTTCACTGATCTTTTCTTCCGCCATGTCTTGTTAGTGACTAATCTCATAAAGTTTATATTTCATCTTATAGATCATAATTCTAATGTCTAGATGTTTTATTTCAATCCTTTCTAGATTTTTATTACTTGACTAAATATGTTCAACCTTTCCTCTAGTTGTGTTTGGTTTGAGCACATGCAATACAATTACAAGAAGTGTTTTAATGGCCTTGTCTGATAATTCTAACATCTGTGTCAGTTCTCAGATGATTTTGATTGATTTTTCCCCCTCATTGTGGGTGGTATTCTTCTCTTTCTTTTCATGCCTGGTCACTTTTTACCAAATGTCAGACATTGTGAATTTTGCCCTACTGGGCACTACATATTCTTGTTTTTCTATAATAATTCTTGATCTTTGTTTTGGGACACAAAGTACTTAGAAGCAGTTTGATCTTTTCAAGTCTTACTTCAGAGGTTCAATAGGAGGGACCAGAGCAGCCTTTGGCACAGGGATAATAGTTCCCTGTACTGAGGCAAGACCCTCCTGAAGACCCTCGCTAGCACCCTGTGAATTGAAGTTTCTCAGTCTCGCGGGTAGGGATGGACACCGTCTCGCACTCGGTGTGAGTGTTGGGTTGTGTTTCCTCTAATTTGGGGGGTGGTTCTTCCCATCTCGGGTAATTTTCTTACAGGCATCTGTGCTCCTCGGACTCAGGGGGTCTTCAGAAGTCTTAAACACATGAACACGGAGCCCCCTGCACATGCACCTGTTCTCCGGGGCCTCTGTCTTATTTTCTGTGGTTGCTCCACACTCCAAACATCACGCCAATGAAGGCCCAGGGCCGCCTTCCAGCCCAGCACCTACTTTGAATTTAAAAAGCAAATCCAACGACAATGACTTGAATCGGGGCCACCGTAGACCAGCCAGGTGCAACCCTTGCCTGACAGTTCCAGTCTTATATTTTCCCTTATTATTCTGTCAATGCCATTTTCAAGCTCCACAGAAAATCGTTCATTGGAACGAGGAGACCGTGTGGAGTAACAAAGATTTGGGTCTCATTACCCAAAACCAGTACTGATCTCCCCCCAAGACGTCAGAGGAGAAGCAGAGTGCCCACCACCAGCTCTACACGCTGACATTCTTTTAAAATCATGCCCCAAATAAAATGATATCACCTTTTTTCTTTTCATTTGTTACATTTTAAGACCCTCTATGTGCCACATCGGTGTAGATGACATTTAGTTTCATCTTATCTGTGAGGAGTTGTACTAGGTCTCCATGCTAAAGTGGGTTCATTTTAATCAGATCCTTTTTTTTTTTTAATAGCATGGCCAATAAGGTAGCTCTGAATTTTATTGCCTCTCCCAGATAATCAGCCTCAGGCAAACCAAGCCTCGGTTTCTCCCTCTGTCAATGGGATCACAATAGTGTAGTCCTTGAAGTATTGAGAGAGATTAGGTAGTGGAGTAATATAAAGCCTAGTTGAGCTTACAGATGTTCAACATCTGTTTACGTGGTGGTGATGATGATAACAGTGATGATGATAGAAGGGAGGTGTCCTTCCTTTTTTTTTTTTTGGTACCGGGGATTGAACTCAGGGGCACTGGACCACTGGGCCACATCCCCAGCCCAGTTTTGCATTTTATTAGAGACAGGGTCTCACTGAGTTGCTAAGTGCCTCGCCATGGCTGAGGCTGGCTTTGAACTCACGATCCTCCTGCCTCAGCCTCCCAAGTGCTTGGATTACGGGCATACGCCACCGCGTCTGGCTTCCTTAATTTTTCTATAGGGTGAAAGTAACTGTTTGCAAATATATCCTTCTCCCAACCTCCAGTCTTCTCCTCTACCCCACAGAGTAAGTGAGAAGGTGCCATCCCACGTGGTCACCCAGTAAACAGTCCCTGGTGATGGGAATTGTGCGTTGATGATTCTGTGGTAGGAGGCTCATGGGCGTCTGCGGCAGAAGCATCGGGTTTGGGGCTCTGCGGGAAGCCCATGGTCACAGAGCAGCCAGGCTCCATCCACGTGGTCCCAATCTGGAAAACACCACGTCAGACGTGCACAGAGCCCGAGGCTGCGCAGAATCTCACATGTTCAGTTTCCAGGGACTGAAGCGGCCAACCCCGAATCCAACACTGCTGGGGTCCACCGAGCCAGTTCTCTGGAGTCTGTGGGCAAGAAGTGAGTTATGAGTAAGTATCCGAGGGGGGAATTTCCAGCATTCAACGCTCTCTCTCCCCTTCCCCTCCCTTCTCTCTCTCGGCTGCATCTCGTTGCTCTGCGACCCCTCTCCTCTCTCTTCCTGCCCCCCACCCCGGCCTTCTCCTCGGGTGTAAGACTCACCGGCTGAAGTCCTGGCTCAACCACCTTCTTGTTGGGTGACCTCGGACACACGCTCTCTCAACCTCTCTGACCCTCGGTCTCTTCACTGTAAAGAAGGATGACGTGATCTCCCCGAGAGAATGGCCGCGAGCAGCCAATAAGATGCTGCGCGGGGGACAACAGGCACGTGTGGACTCGAAGGACAGTTTGGGGTTTGATATGTATCTATTGAACCCGTTTCCCGTGGGCATGTCCTCGGTGCTGGAAATACAGGAAGAAAGGAATTGGCCAAGGGACCTAGGTCAACAATTAGGTCACACTGAAAGACGGAAAGAGGTGCCACCGAAGTCTGAACAAAGCTATCGAAGGGCGGGGCTGGCCCTGCACTGGCGCGCTCACCCTCGCTGGAGGAGAATCAGCAGGGAACCTCTTTGTGGCCATTTATATTTCTGCTGCCTGTGTCTGGGTGTGAGGGCTGGGCGCGAGTGTATCTCTGAACTTATAGAATTGACTCCACTCCCAGCGGGTCAGGGTGGCAGGCATGTGACTAAGCCTGGCCCATGGGAATATCACATCCCAAGATCTTCTGAGGGACTAGATAAGAGCCTGGGGCTGTTGGCCGTCAGCCACCTTGCCTCTTTATAAGACTAGGAATGAGGCCACAATGGAGGAATATTCACACACTCAGTTTTGGTAATGTGGTTGGAACTGCTGGATCCAGCCATACCTGAAGCCAAAAAAATCTCCTTGGACTTGGATATGAAGTCAACCAATAAAAAAGTTCACTTTCGGGCTGGGGTTGTGGCTCAGCGGCAGAGCGCTCGCCTCGCATGTGCGCGGCCCGGGTTCGATCCTCAGCACCACGTAAACATAAATGCATTGCATTGTGTACAACTAAAGTAAATAAATAAATATTTTTTTAAAAAAAGAGTTCACTTTCTTTTTCATCTAGATGAGCTTGGATGGTTATTTTTTCTATTCCTTGTGGCCAAAAGACATGCTGAAGATTTTAGACGCTCAGTAAATGTTTGGTGGGAGTGGGGAGACGGGAGGAGCTGAATGACCTTCAAATGCCCTTCCGGCAAGACAGAGGCTCTGACTTGGGCATTGAAGGAGCTGAATTGGTGCCTGTTCAGGGGCAGAAGCCCAGAGGAGGCAGCGCGCTTCCCGGCACCCTCCCACTCCGGTTTCCATTCCGGGAGTGCTTCCTGGTCTTGTCAATGTGCCCTGTGTGGCCGCGCCTCGGGGGGACTTCCAAAATAGCCGTGGAGCCCCTCCTCTCCCTCTCGGCCTGCTCCCTCTCCCCATGGGGCTGGGGCAGCCCAGAGCCTCCAGAGGCTGGAGGGACACTTCAGCCCCTCTCCCTCCTCCGGGTTTGGCAAGGCCACCTGCTGGGGCGTGTCCCCCCTCCAGGGGCGCCCGGGGTGGGCAGGAGAAGAGGCCCCTCCAGCCTGGGGTTCCCAAGGACTTGCGAGGGCCGTGGGGGCCCTGGGAGAGGGGCTGGTCCCCGCGGCTCCTGCGGATGGGTGGCCCCTTCACGACCTAACTCAGGGCAACAGTGACGTGTGCAACAGCCGCCTCTGTGCTGGCCCCGTGACCATCCAGGTGGTCAGGGCAGGAGGGGCCTTCACCTGGAACTCAGGGCTGTGAGCTGGCCGCTGTTTGGGCCCAGGAACAAGAGCCCACGAGAGCCGGGCGCGGTGGCGCACGTCTGTCATCCCAGCACTTGGGAGGCTGAGGCAGGAGGATCGCGAGTTCAAAGCCAGCCTCAGCATTGGCGAGGCACTTAGTAACTCAGTGAGACCCTGTCTCTAATAAAATACAAAAAAAAGGGCTGGGGATGTGGCCCAGTGGTCTAGTGCCCCTGAGTTCAATCCCCGGTACCAAAAAAAAAAAAAAAGCCCACGAGAAGGCCCTCCGCCCTCTGTCTCCCTCCCTCATGGCCCCAGGAAGGCCACAGAGACCAGCCCCCTTCTCCCTGAGCGGCCATCCATGCAGCCCCCATGCCTGGAGGCACCCCAGACCACCACGCTTGGCGCTTGGTCAGAGCCCCCTTCTAGAAGGGTCCTGCCCACACCCAGGGGGCAGGAGCCTCACAGACAGGCCAGGAGGGACCTGGACAGGGGCGTGGACCCCTGGGCCCGCACACCCCCTCGCCTGAGGGTCAGCATGCGCAGTTCACCCGGGCCACGGGGTCGTGTGAACCATGACCTCCATGGGCCACCAGGGAAGGTCCACTCTGAGCTCCGTGGTCGCAGGTCAGGCTGCGCTGTCAGAGTGGACACTGCCTCAGTCCACACCAACCCTGGACTCCCCTGTCCCTGAGGCCAGCTGGGCCCTCCAGCACGTGGCTCAAGTTTTACACCAACTACTCTGAGTCAGCGTCACCCCCGTAGGCTAAGGGCTCGGTCCCCCAAGACCGTCCCCTCATCACACACCCAGTCCCGGGCCCCAGGCCTCCACCTGCTGACCCCGGGGCCTGAAGGGGACGCTGCCGTGCCCAGCTCTGTGGTTTCCAGAACTTGCCGCGCTCGGGGAGGCCTTGCCTACTGTTGTCGCCGGAAAGGGATTGCAGCCTGGAACGGCAGCGCCGCAGGAAGGAGTCCGGAGACAGGATGGAGACGAAAATATTCTTTAATCTTTCTGTCTCTGTCTCTTGTAATTTCTAACACCACATACACACTCTCACAAGAAACCAAGGCACCTACTCTTACAAGAAACTACAATATATCTATACAATAGCGATAACCCTGTCCGTTCTCTCTCTGGTCTCTTCCCATGCGCCCGAGCAGCAATGGCGCTAGCTCGATCTGCTGAGTCACCGTTCAAATCTCTCGAGATCCTGGACCAAGTCCCGCGAGATCCCAGGCCAAGTCCCGTGAGACTACGGAAGGCGGAAATGCCCAAAAATGTCTATGGCCCATAGTCAACCGCAATCTTAGCTATCTCCCCAAACAGGGCTCCTGCAGCCTACGGGACTGGCTCGTCACCGAGAACACAGCCGGGATCCGTGGAGTGGCGGAGGCACAGGCCGGGGCGGGGTGGGCACAGGCCGGGGCGGGGTGGGCACTGGGCTTCCACGGCCCTCAGCCCCCAGGACGCCCTCCCAGGAAGTCAGGCCCGAGGCGCGGGTGGGACTGACGTAGTCGCTGGCCACTGCCCGTCACAGCCCTCGCCCTCCCTGGAGCCCAGGGCGAGTCCCCCTAATCCCGCCCCAGTCTCTGTCAACCAGGCTCCTCCCTGGGTCTCTCTGGGGCCCAAGTCACCGAAGTGTCATCGCGGCTGCGGAGACCACAGAGTCTTCTAGCTCCGGCATCAGGGGCTGGGGACAAAGACCCAGTGTCATGATAAAGGACGCTCCTCTGTGTCCGTCCCCTGGGACGCTGCGAGGTTCCAGAGGCTGCATGCCAGGAACCAAGGAGGGGACCAGAAATGTGCACTTTTTGTCACATGGTGATGTCACAGCAGATCAGGGCCTGCGGGCGTCCTGCTGGCTGGTGGTCACAGACCGGCCTCTCCCCGGGCAGCCCTTGGCCTGGCCACGTCCGCCACACTGCGAGGGAGGGAGGCCTCCAGCCAGAGGGGCATCGTGTCACCTGCACCGTCACCCAAAAGGGGTGCTGTGCACTCGGCTGCTCTCTGTGGGGTAGGCACACGCCACAGGACCCGCCCTACAAGGGCAGGGGGCGGCAGGCAGGCAAGATGGCAAGGGGCAAGATGGCCGGGGCCTCGCAGCGTCCGTCCACCCGTGGAGTGTGTCCCCCACATACAGCAGTTGGTGCCACCACACTAAAGGGAGCTGAGGTGGTGCGGGGGTCCCAGGACACAGTCTCACCTGCTAGGGGCCAGATAGAGTCCTGAGTGCTTTATAAATAGCTGCTCATTAAACCTTTCCAACCATCTGAGGGCTCATGAGCACTTACTTAAAGAAGAGGCCCAAGGAGGCTCAGAGAGGTTGAGTGATCTGCCCAGGGTCACACAGCGAGCCTGGCCAAGTTCTGGCTGCCGCTCGTCAGCGTGCTGGCTCTAAGGCCTCGCGGGCCAAAGAAAGAAAGAAAAAAGACCCAAAGCAGTGACTGCTGAATCTGGACATTTCTCTAAAAATAAAAATAAAGGTCAGCGCCTGTCACTGAGGAGAGGATGAAAGAGTCGGAGCGTTTGAAGCGAGGAGGAAGGAACGAGGGGTCACGGCCGGGCTGCAGAGCCGGGCGGCTGCTGGGGGAGGAGGGCTCAGGGACAGGGAGGCCGGCCCTGGGAGACCTGCGCCCGGGCCTCCTCCCCCGGTGGGCGGCGAGGCCAGGCGCCCCCCAGCTGATGAAACACCCCCCTCCCTTCCAGATGGTCAGCGCTTGAGGTCGCTGGGCCACCCCGAGCAGGTGGGGCCAGAGGAGCAGAGGCTGCCTCCCGCCTCCTCCTGGGCCCCCACCCGCCGGCTTCGAGGGGCGGGCCTGCAGCGCTTGCGGCTCGTGGCCCCTCCAGCCCGCCGCTGTCCGCCGCTGTCTTCCGAGGACCCGGAGGCAGAGGGTCCCAGAAAGCTCCAGCCCCACGCACTCAGCACAGGCCCCGCGGTTACAGGGCACCCACTCCCCCTCAGCCCCGGGCTCAGTGCTTCCTCACTGCGGCAGTTTCTAATCTCCCCATTTCTCAGATGAAGAGACAGAACAGAGAGGTTAAGCACATTGTTCGAGGACACACAGCCACTACATAGCAAGCCGCCAGCATTGGGCGCCCTCTCGTTGACTCCAGCCTCGGGGCTTGGTGCTGTGGGTTTATGGGTTCAAACAAAATGATTCCTGCAAATGGTAACAGAGGCATTAGTAGCAAGAGTGAAGGAAATCCACTACCGGTTCCTACCCCCGCCCCACCCTAGCCACCTCCTCCAGGGAACCGGGGAGGGAGGTGTCCCAGCCGGGCCTCCCCAGGGCTCCCAGCCCCACCTCTCACCAGCCTCCGACCCTCGAGCCGTGAACACTTCTGTGCACCGCGCCTGCCCAGCAGGGCCTACCGGAGGCCCCGCAGCGGAAGCCACAGAGGCCGCTGGCGCCGACACGGCCTCTCTCCTTGCCCAGCTCTTCCTCCGGGTCGGGAAGTGCTCCCCTATTTTTGTTGAGTCGTCTGGGCTCTCAGTTTCTGTGTGTCCTTAAAACCGTGACTTTGGGTTGTTTTGTCCAGCACAGCCACCACGTCCTGCTCCCTGGGGGTGTCCTGTCACCTGTCGCTCCCTTCCTCCCTTTCTGGTACTGGGGACTGAACTCAGGGGCACTCGACCACTGGGCCACATCCCCAGCCCTTTTTTGTATTTTATTTAGAGACAGGGTCTCACCGAGTTGCTAAGTGCCTCGCCACTGCTGAGGCTGGCTTTGCACTCGCGATCCTCCTGCCTCAGCCTCCCAAGTGCTGGGATCACAGGCGTGCGCCACCGTGCTGGGTTCTGTTGCCCTGTTTTTCCTGCCTCTTGTGTCCTTACATTGGTTTTGGTGCCTTGGGGACCAGCTGCAGCCACCTCGGCCATTAGGGTCTCTCTTGTCACCATCCTTGGGGTCTTTTCTGCACAGCGTCCATGGTGTCCCTCTTCCGTCTGTCCCACCTTTGTGCCTCGACTCCTTGCTGAAACCCGGACGCCCCCCGCTGTCCCCGAGTCCTCTCCCCTCCCCCCGCGAGGCTGGCGTTGCCTGGTTTCTTTCTCCTTTTGCTGTCCACTCTGTCCACTCTGTCACCGTCCTTGGTGGGGACGTGTTTGCCCATCACATCATCCCCTTGACTTGGTTGCTGAGGGCGGGGCCCAGGGACACACATCCTCGTCCCCCAGCACCAGGCACAGAATTCGGCCCAGGCCAGGGTCCTACCTCTGTGTCCCTCGTGCAGAGGGACAGGACATCAGGTGCTGGGGGCCAGGATGGCCTTGGGCCACCATGTCTCTCCACCAACTCCATGGAGTAGGCTTGGGGGCAGACTCCCAAGTCTGTGTTCCTGACCACTGTGACAGTGTACTCCCTCGGACTTCACCACGGTGCTGTGTGACCTTCAGCAAGTGAACCAGCCTCTCTGACCCTCGGCTCCCTCATCGTAAACTGTGGCCCTCGGGGACTACTGTGAAGGGCAAGGACCACGGGCAGCTGACAGTTCAAGGAGCCCAGCTAAGTGGCCACTGGCGCCTGTGGCTCAGCTCTGACACAATGTCCAGAGAAGTGACGTGCGGAGGTGCCTCCCGTCTTCTCCGAGCTGGTGGGCTGAGGCCAGCCTCCTCCACCTTGGGCCTCCGTCTCCTCACCTGTCACTCCCCGGGCCGCAGTGCGGACATCAGGTTCTAAGCAGTCAAACACCCACGCTCGCCTCCGGAAGGTAGCGCGGGCCTCACCACCTCCCGAGGACCGGCCAAATGAAGGCTGTAAATCTCCCCCCTCGGGGGCCTCCCTCCTTCCTGACGGCTCACACGTTCTTCGCTTTCAGGGAGATATTCTTCAAGCAACCGGAGCCCAGGCCCGCCGTGTCCCCACGGAGGCTGAGTGGAGGTGTGGGCCGCGGGGGCCAAGGAGGGGCCTCACCCCGGAGTTTCCAGCGACCACGTGGGGTGGAGGCCAAGGCCCAGCCTGGGTGCAGTCCAGCAGGCCCTAGTCCAGGGTTCTCACCGGAACCCGGCAGGCAGGGCTGACACCAGCAGGGATCGTGCCTGTCTGGGGCACAGACACGGCTGAGGTGCTAGCATCGCTTTCCTTGAACCTCCTCACATAGCCTCAGACGAAAACGCCATCCTTCTGGAGCCTGGAAAGGTATCCAGCACCCACAATGTGCTCTGTCTGTGGTGCGTGTGGCAAAATGAGCTCTGGATCCGGAGGAGAGGATATAACTGTGGGATTTGGCAGGACACTGAATACTGTGTACGGTTGTTCAAGTTGTGCACTGAACAGGGGCACCTGGGGTGATGAGGTGAATGGGGTACAGTCTATTCCATGGTCTGCTTATCAAAGCCATGATCGCCCAGTGGGTCAATTTTTCTAATATTCACAAGTGTGACCTATGGGATAAGGGTGGTCCTGACCTTGAACCTGAATTTCTGCCTCTGTCATGACCCATCTGTTTTCTCCTACAGAGAAATGGTGAAGACACTGTGATATAACTCATGTGAAAGCAGCTGCTTATTGTTTGTAGTGAATTGTCATCATACAAAGTCTTGTTCCACAAAGGCTTAAAGGTGGCTATGACATTACCTGAGGTTAAATAGAAAATATAAATGGGAACGGTATTATTCCTTGCGCAAACAAAGAAGGTCAAATACAAGGCATGTGTCCCCGTCCCTCCCGTGCTGTGCCTATAGCAGACATTACTAATCGAAGGCATCGTGATGCGCCCTGTCCAAGTCCTGAAAGCCAGCCCCACCTTGGTCCAAAGGCGAGGAGCAGGTCTGCACAGCAGGCCTGGAGCAGGGAGGGAGCTAGATCGGGAAGTCCTCCCGGGTGCGTCTGCTTTAGCCTTAAACTCCAGGGTGGGCGAACCAGGCACCACCCTCAGGTGGGCGTGCACGTGCACACGCACACACGTGTGTGCACACCATCGCGTCTGGGACGCAGCGTCCTGCCCATTTCTCAGGCTCCGTGCAGACCCACGACCCTGAACCCTGCGTGAACTTTTCCACGACCCAGCAGACGCTCCCTGCATGGCCGCCCTGGTCAGGCCCGCGGCCGGCTTCGACGGTGACCCTCTCAGGGAAGACCAGGCCGTGACCCAGGCCCCGTCCACGGCCCCCTCACGGGCGGTGCTGCTGGGACGGGAGCCGCCCCCACTGACTCCCTGGTACAGGGACGTGGACCGCCCAGAGGACCCCGGAGCCCTGTGAGGGGGGACAAGGCCGGGAGCCCCGCACTTCTGCCGCCCCCGCCCCAGGTCACTGCCCACTGGGCCACACTTCCTAGTCCAGCTTGGCCTCCAGCAGGATGGGCAGGCCTTCACCCTGTGGCCCAGCCCCCAGCAGCTCCGTCCCCGACTCCCGGGGAGGCTGCCCCCACACGGAGCCCCTCGCAGACACCAGCACCCACAGGAGCAGGGCCCGAGAGCCACCTTGGAGTCCCCCGGGGAGGCAGCACTGGGCAGGAGGTCCGAGGACTGGCCCCTGCTGTCAGGAGCCTTGGTCTCCCCAAGACTTCAGAGGCCAGCAGCAGCGCAGGGCGCGGCCAGGGCCTGGGCCACAGCCTGGGGAGCCCCGGGTAGCCCGGCTGGGCAGGGGAGGCAGGGGAGGCCAGGAGGCAGGGAGGCCCTGCACTCACTGCCGCAACCCGCCTGGCTGGGGGAATGTGAGGGAGGAGGCGGGGAGGCCCCCAGCACCGGGGGAGCGCCCGGCAGGCGGCAGCAGGGTGACCGGGCGGGCGTGGCCCAGCCCATCACTCAGCGAGCTGTCTCCCCGTGGAAGGACCCCAGCGGCCGTCCCCCGCTTCCTGTGCGCTGGGTCAATATTGTGATTTCCACTGCGCCGCCCGCCTGGGACGCCTGGCCCTGCGTGCCGCCAAGGGTCACGGGGCCTGGGGGAGACAGGGGTACGGAGAGGTCACCCCTGCCTGGAAGATGACTCAGGGCCCGCAGGCCGCAGGCGGTGCGGCCGGAGCCAGGAGCCCAGGGCAGCCTCACCTCCACCGCCCTCCTGGGCCGGAGACGCCAGCCGGTCCCGCCGCGGCGGCAGAACCAGCCCGTGCCACGGCCAGCCCATGCTCCCCCACCCAGAGGGCCAGGGGCAGGACTGCCCAAGGTCACCCAGCAAGCCGCAGCTGCACCAGGGCCCGAGCCCGTCTCTCGGCCTCAAGCCCTGACCAGGCCCCGCGGCTCCCCAGCACCCCGCCTGTGGGTGGGCGGAGGAGAGAGGGCAGGAGGGACCCTGGCCGTGGTTGCTCAGCCCCCCATGCAGGGTCACGCACAGGGAGAGGCACCTCCCCGGGGACAGGAGTCCCTCCGGGCAGCGCTGGCAGACCTCGCCTCTGCTCGGCCGGGGACCCCCAACCAGGCAGGCTGGGCCGCCCTCCTCCTCCCAGCCCCAGCGGCGGGCGCTGCAGAGGGGTGGCCATGGCCTCCCATCCCCGGCCAGAGGCCAGCCCCGGCCCTCAGGGGACATCTGTGGAGTGGGGGAGCAGACGGGAGATGGGTCACGGCCACTGTCCCGCCCTGCCCCGTCACCCCACAGTCGGGGCAGCAGCTCCACCCGGCCGCCTTCTACCCCTAGATCTCCACCCGTCTGCCACTTCCTCCTGGGAGTCCCCCAGATCACCCGACCAGAACCACACCAGGGGCCTTGGATTTCCCTCTCGGTGCTCCTTCCTGGGGGAGCACGGCTGGGGCATGGTCCTCCCGCACAGACTGAACTCGGGCCTGAGTCCCCATCTGTGAGGGAGATAGTAGTCACTGGTGTCACCATTGTGTCACCAGCTCAGAGTCTGGTGCAGAGTTGATGATGGATGGACAGATGGAAGGGGCAGGCAGGTGAGTAGACAGGTGGACGGATGATGGTTACCTGGATGCATGAAGGAGTGGAGGGATTATGCATGGGGGGTGGGTGGATGGATGGACAGATAGATGGACAGATGGGTGGATTGGTTGCATGGATGGTTGGTTGGTTGGATGGATGATGATAGATGGATGATGGATGGATGGATGGATGGATGGATGGACAGATAGATGGACAGATGGATAGATGGGTGGATGGATGATGGATGGATGGACAGAGATGGATAGACAGATGGACAGATGGGTGGATGGATGATGGATGGATGGACAGATAGATGGATAGATGGGTGGGTGGAGGGATGGATTCCTCGTGGAGAACCTCCCTCACCAGGGATTCATGAGATGCTGGCGGACGGCGAAGGTGGTGCTGGCAGCTGGGATGGGAGTCTCCTGCCCTTCTCGGTCAGCCCCCTCTCCACTGTCCCCCAGGACCCCCCCCTCTGTCCACGTCACCACTCTTCTCCTTCAGGAACCTGTCCTTTCTCGCCCTAACTCTCTGGATCACAGAACCTCAGTGTCCTGGCCACATGACTCAGACTTGGCCAATCACTGCCCTTCGCGCCCCCAGCAGCAGTGACCGTCCCCAGGCTGGGTGCAGGACCTGAACAAGGTCAGTGGGTCCTTCTCCAGGGCGACAGGGGTCCCGGAAGAGGGCAGGTCCCTTGTTTTGGAGTGGGGTTGGCAACCTGGGCTGGTGGTGGCCAGGTGTTCTTGACAGATGTGGCCTGCCCCCGACCAGGGAGCCGAGACAAGCATTGATGATGAGGAGCAGAGAGGACCCCCACCCCGAGCCCTATTCCAGCTCCCAGGACCCCCACGGGGGCCGCTGTCCAGGCCACCAATTTCCCTTTTTAGCGCAAGCTGATGTGATGTGAGCTTCTCTCGCTTGTAATGGAAAGACTTGTGAATAACATCAAGCCCAGGGGAACAGAGAGCTCACGTGGGGACTCAGATGCGGAGCAGCCGCTGGTCAGCGGAGCCGGGAGATGAAGGCGTCTCCTGCTAAGGGCACAACCAGAGACCCTCCAGCCCCAGTGCAGGCAGAGACCAAGGTCAAAGCCTGTCCAGTAGCAGCAAGGACCCGGGCTGGGCTTGACACACTTCTGCTGCAAACGGCAGAAACCAACCCAAACTAACTGGCATTAAGCAAGAAGGGGAGTTTATTGGCTCACATAATAAAAAGCCCATGTGACTTTAGCGTCAGGAACGGCTGGATCTAGGTACTTAACTGCTGTTGCCAGGAATCTCTCTCCGTTGGATCCATTCTGCAGCAGGTTCTCCCCAAATGATGGGAGTTTGGGGCTTCCACCCTAACAGCAAGCCCCGCTGAGAGAGAATACCTCTTTCCAGGCTACTGCAGCAAAATTCCAGAACTTAATCTGATTGGACTTCATCGGGTCTGTGCCTCTCCCAAACCAACCCTGAGACGAGAGGAATTCAGGCTCTGGTCGGCCAGGCCTGGCCTGAGGTCCACCCAAACCAAGGACCTGAGAGGGACAGGAGGGACCCTCAAGGGGGCTTCTCGGAAGGGGGCCTGTGTGCTGGGCAGGCCGGATAAGGCCGTCCACAACCCCGGGGAAGGGAACTTTGGCTAGAAATCGTCCCACAAAGGAAGGAAGGCCAGGGCAGGACGCAGGAGCCCGTTGGGGAAAGATAACACTCCCCTTGGCCGGGACAGTCTTTGGGGGAGGGCGGAAGTCCCCCCTCAGGGCAAGAGGATGGATGGAGGCCTCTGGGCTACTCCCAGGCCTGGACGTCTCTGGTCTGCAGCTGTGACGCCAACTGTCTGCTGCCAGACACATTCCTGGACGCGGCCAGGAGGCAGAGACGGGATTCTCGGAACCGGGAGCCCCTCTGATCCCCACGTTCGTGGCCCCCAACTCCTGCTGCACCAGGCCCTGGGCACCAGGGACACTTGCAGCCTGACCCTCCGGGGCCACCTGCCTGCTGCGCTTTGTGGGAGAAAGCCAGGGCTTCCCGGTGTCCGAGGTGGCAATGTGGGGGTCTCTGGGTCCCCCTGGGAGGAGGCGGAAGCCCTGGGGCTCAGAAACTCCTGTCCTGTGCGTGGGGAGGAAGGGGTGGCTCTCCTGGTGGCCTTTCAAGGGAGCCGGAGCCCCGCGCTTACCTCCTGGCCTCGCCCCACGTCCCCCAGCCTGACTCCCCTCGGGGGGCCCGTCCCTGAGCCCCCGGCTCCTGTCCCTCTGCCGTCTGTGGAGTCAGGGCAGGGGACTCACGTTTCTCCGAGACTCGGTTCCCCAGCCACGCCCGGGGAGGGCCTCCCTGCAGACCCCTCGCGTGCGGAGAAGGCGACAGGACGGACGGAGCCATGGCCAGGTGGAGACCCCATAGCCCCCGGCCCCGGCGGCTGCCCGGTCCTCGCCAGCCTCGCCCTGCTGAGCGCTGCCTGGGCCCCTCACCGCGGCCTGTGAACCCGGTGGGTGCCCTTAGTGTGGCACCCAGGGTCCTTCTGGTGGCTTCCATCACTCTTGGCAAAACACCCAAACCCTTGACCCAGGAGAGAAGATGACCGGATGCATTGTTTTCTAAACTAGGGCAAGACACACGATGGGCCATCTTCATCCTTTCTAAAGGGACAGCCCAGCGGTGGCGAGCCGTCCACCTTCCAGCACGTCCTGTTCCCCGAGCCGAGGCCTGTCCCTGGTCCCCAGCGCCCCCAGCACCCCCTTCCTGCTCCGTTTCTCAGACTCTGACCCCCAGGGGCCTCCTAGGAGCGGCCACTCCCGTCTGTCTCCTGGGACTCCGGTTTCACTGGGGTGGTGTCCTCAGCCCCGTCCACGCCGTGGCCTGCGACGGAGGGTCCTCCAGGGCTGGCGACTGACCCGTCGCCTGGACCGACCCTGCCTAGCTGATCCACCCCTCCCCAGGGGCGGGGGCTGACCTGCGTCCACCTCTGGCCTCTGTGGACAGCCCTGTGCTGTCGGGGTGCGCCACCCCCTCCCGGGGCCCGTCCTCGAGTCTCCGGGCTCGGGCCTCGCGGTGGACTTGCCGGACCCCGCGGTGGCTCTAGGTCTGACCTCGAGGAACCGCCACTCTCTGTTCCACGGAGGCTGCGCCGTTCTGCGTCCCCGGGCGGGCGAGGGCCCTGGCGCCTCCACGCGCCCCCCCACGCTGTCTGTCTGTCTGTCTGTCTGTCTGTTTTGCGTGGTGGGCGTCCCGCGGGGGTGAGGTGGCCTGGTGTGTCCTGATGGAACTGTGCGGGGCTCTGTGACGGCAGGACCTTGTCGTCCCCCGGGCTTGAGGCCTAGGAAGAAGGGCCACGCAGTCCCCAGGAGCCCCCCATGTGCCCCAAAGCCAACGCACGGAAACTCTCTGGGCCCTGGGGAGGAGCCCGATCTGAGCTGGGCCCAACTGCACGGTGTCACAGCCAGAGGACAGAGCCACAGGAGTGGGATGGACACAATGACACCCCGTCTGTGGAACTTCTGTGATGTCACGGTCCCATCCTGAGCCCTCTGCAAATGACGACAGATGCAGTACCAACGGCTACCTGGAGGGGGCGCTACCTCACCCCCACTTAACAGATGAAGAAACCGAGGCCAGAGCGCTTGTCCAGACCGCATGGACCTGTGGCTGGCCAGGCAGCCCGGAGCCGGGAAGGAGGGCGCACGAGGCTGCAGGGCACCGGGCAGCTGCCCACCCCTCAGCGGGGCGACGCGGCCTTGGTCCCCAGAGCCTGGAGGGGAGGCTGGTGAAGGAGAAGCCTCTGCTTCTCTCAGGGACGCCCGGCGCCCCTCCAGCCTCTCCCGCCTGACGTCACCTGGCTGTTTTCCTCGGTCATGATGTCACCTGATAAAGGTCTCCCGGGTCGGAGGGGCCGACCAGGAAGGGCCAGGAGGCGGGACTTCACCCTTGGTCCCCTGAGAGGGAGGGGCCAGGTAACGGGAGGAAGGGGTCGTGCCCGTGACCCCACGTGTACTGAGGACAAAGTGGCCAAGCGCTGTGGGGGCCCAGAAAAGTAGACTTGTCACCCACAGGGGACACCAGACTGCACCGTCCACGCCTCTGCTCACATGGTCCTGCGGCCTGGGGAGCCGTCCACCCACTCAGAAAATATTAATCGAGCTTCTCTAGCATTGGGGTAACACAGTGACCCACGGCAGTTAGGGCCCTGCCTGGGCCGAGTTCTCGCACGCCTGGGAAACTCCTCTCCACCCCTCACAGCCCTACTCTAACGCCCCTCTTATCTCTGAAGCCCTGACTCCTCTGGCCGGTGAGCTGCTTCTTGTCCAGGGCTCTCCTATGACTTCTTGTAGGGAAGAGAGACAGGGACCCCAGCCACTGGCAGCTCTGCACCAGACTCTGTGCTATGCCCTTCAAGGCCATGGCCTGCCTCAGGCTCTTAGCCACTTGGCAAAGGAGCAAATAGCTCCTTTTCTTGCTGAGGAGGAAATGGGCTCAGAGAGGTTAGGTCTCTCATCCAAGGTCACACAGTATGCTGCTGAGTGAGAAAGCAGGGACAGGAAACCCAGGCGGTCCCATGCTAAGGTCAGCAGTGTCCAGGATGTGCACGCCCTGAAGACAGGCCCGGTGGGTCTATCAGGACTGTGCTCTGCCCCCAGAGCCCAGCACCAGCAGGGCACACACTGGATTCTCCAAGGGAGAGGAGGCAGCCCTGGTGCCAGGCTGGGGCTGCGCTGCCGTGGTTGGGGCCTAGGTGGCGCTGTGCGCACTCCTCTCCAGCCCCCCAGGCGCCCACCTTCAGCTCCAGCCTTGAGGGTCTGAAAGACGCTTCTCTGCTCCCCAGCTCCCTCTCTCCGGAAGCCTCGGGGGCCTGCACAGCCTCTGTCCCTGCTGCTTGGGACGTCTCCAACCCTGACGATGCTTGTCACCGCAGCGGGGCCCCGGGAGAGGCCACCTTAGCTCCCCCAAATGTCTTGGGGTGGGGGAGGCAAGAGGTGCAGGGAGGACCCGCCCCTCGGTCAGACCCAGGAGGTGCCCGGTGCTCAGGCCAGGGGTGCCGGGGACCCACCCAGCCTTGGTGTCTCCTCCACTACCCCGTGGTCTTCCCCAAAGCTACCACGGCCAATGACCGCCCCCTGCAAAGTCCCAGGGACCAAGACAGGGCACCTTGGCCACTCTGCAGTGTCCAGGGAGGCCACGGCCGAGAGAGGAACGGGGCAAGGACAGGCTCCGGTCCCAGAGGCCCTCAGCCAGGCGGGCCGGGCAGAACCGGAGGATCTGGTGTGCACCCTCAGCAGTTCTTAGCGCAGGCCGAAGCCGTCCCGCAGGGCCCAGGGCCACGGAGAAAAATGCAGTCCGACCAGTTATCTGCAGCAGTAATAATAAAATAACAGCAGTCCACTCTGTCTGGCTTCCAGCTGTCGCCTGCACTACCTCACTTGCCCTCTCCCACGGGGCGGGGGCACGTGCCACCGTCCCTCGTTCTATCCATGACGGTGCTGATGCCGGGAGGCGGGCCTCACCCAGCCCCTGGCCTCCTGGGCCCCGTCTTACCCCAGAGGGGCTGGAGGCCGGGCCTCGGGAGGGGTGGGTCGGCCACTCTGGGGACAGGGCGTGGGGGTGCGCGGAGGGCTCCGCCTCCTGCCAGACACTGTCCCCCGCTCTCCCCCACGCCCCCCCGCCCCCACCCCAGGAGTCTGCAAAGCCCCTCTGTCCTGCCCTGCCCTGGTCCCCACGCACGCCAGAGGGCCTCCTGGCCTCGGGTGGCCCTCAGGCCTGTGTGTCTCTACCCGACCTCAGGCAGGTCCCCTGCCCCGTCTTGGACTCAGTGTCCCATCTGCGTGATAAGTGAGGGGGCTTCGGGGGACCCTCTGCCCTCGTGGCCCCACCCCTCCAGGGCAAGGGGCGAGGGCGGACCAACCCAAGGAGGAGGAGCGGCCGTGCGGGGCACTGCCGTGCCCAGGGTCTCACGCTGGGTCCTCTGCTGGCCGCACAGAGCAGCCCAGGTAGGGGCTGCCAGGCCTCGGGGTCCAGGACAGGAGCGCTCCTGCCCTCCCAGCCTCGAGTCCTGGCCTCCCTGCGGGCTGTGGGCCTGCCTCGCTGCGCCCCGGGCAGGCACGTGAGAACCGGCGTGGGGTCCGCAGAGCGGCTCCCGCCAGCACTCAAGGCGCCGTCCGTGCCCTCCTGGCCTCCTCCAGCCCACGCAGGGCTCGTCCTAAAAGAAAGCACCTGACCTGAGATCAGAACCCCGGGGACTCCGCTGCCCGCCCTGCCAGGGATCCCCTTACTGAACTCAGTCCTCATAAACAGCACGAGGTGGGCAGAGCCGGCTCCTGTTTACAGAGAGGGAAACTGAGGCACGGAGAGCAAAACGCCGTCTCCGTGAAGCCTCCAGCAATGCACAGAGCCCATGGATGTGGGTGAGCACTAGGTTTAGTGAGCAGCTACTATGTGCTGAAAGTGCTCTAATCCACGCCCCGCCAGGCCCCACCGTCCTTCATATTGCCAGAGAGAAGCCACCAGCACTGCCCACGCTCCACAGACGAGAAACCGAGGCTCAGAGAGGCAAAGTCCCTCCCCCAGGCAGTGAATGGCTGAGCCAGGATTTGAACCCCGATCGGAGTGGCCTTTTGATCTGGTTCCCTTAACCCCTGCCCCATCTCTCACTGAGCTTGGCGATCCCCAGAGTCCTCGGCACCACTCACCAGGGGGACACAGGCCAGACCCCCACGGCCACTGGGGGACCCCTGGGGGGTGGGTGTGCGCACTGGGTCCTCTAGAGGAGGTGGAGGTCTCCCCGAGCCGGTGCCCCAGCTGGGCAGGGAACAGGTGCAGGTTCCTCCTGGGCCAGGTGAGGGGCACTCCCCGGCGCAGCCTGTGTGAACAAGAAGAGGCCCAGCCTGCAGCCCCGGCCCGGCCCCGGCAGGAGAATGACAAAACAAACGCCCGGACAATCTCCACTTCAACACCCGGGGAGGGGGCCGGTGGGCGGGGAAATGCCCACCTCAAGAACGCGCCTCGTTCAGTCCCACCCCAACGCACGCTCGAGGGCGCTCGATTTCTTTTCTTTCTTTCTTTTTTTGGTTTTTTAACATCTTTATTTTATTTTGACAAATGCTCAAACTTTCCTGCCACAAATTATTCTTGGCCGGGTTACAAGGAGCGCCCGTGGGGAGCCTCCGCTCGCGGGCGGGAGGAGGCTTCTCGCGGAACCCCTCGGAGGAGGCTCGAGGCGGGATTTCTTTCTGGGTTTTCTGCCGGCGCCTTGGCCCGGGAGCCCCGGATCCCCGCCCAGTGGCCACCTGCTCCCGCGGGCGGCCGTGGTCGCCTCCAGGGACCCTGACAGGGTTTGGCGGCTCTGGCTTCCCCGAGCCGGTTTGGGATGGCGCTGGGAAGGGCAGGGGGGAGCTGGCCCTGGCGTCCCACCTTGTCCAGGCCCTGCGGGGTCTGGCGCTGGGGCCATCAGCAGGGTCCTGTCTGGCTGGCCTGGGGGTCGGGCAGGTGTGACAGGTGGGCCTGCTCTGCCCTGCCAAGGACACAGGGGCTGATTCAGGTGGGAGAGGGACCCAGGTGTCCGGCTCACATAGTCCCTCCTGAGTTCTGCCCGCCCTGGCCCGGCTACTCCGCCGGCCATGGCCACCAGCACACGGCTGCGCTCCAGCCATGACATGCGGAGCGCTGTCCCCAATGGCCCTCCCTGCTCCTCCCTCCACCCAGAAGCCCCACCGCTCCTCTGTGGTCCTGGAGGGCTCAGCTGGACGGTCACCTCCCCAGATAGACCTTCCTGACCACCTCGCCCAAAGCAGAGACCCTGGTGACGGCCACCCCAGTCCTGGCTGGGCTTCTTCGGGAAACTCGTCCCAGTTTCATTTGTCTGTGTCTCGTGCCTCGCTGATCCCCGCTGACCAGGGGGACGCACGAACAAGCCAACAGCTGACCCAGGGAGAGAAGAAATGGACGTGTCCAGGCTGTGGCTGGAGAGGGTGACCCAGCCGGAGACAGAGGGCAGTGACCCCTTCAAACTCTGCTCGAGGAAGAAAATTCCACAGACACTGAAGGAACTATTGAAACTGGATTCCTCCTGGGCACCGTGACTGGCACCTGTCGTCCCAGCCACCGTGCGGGAGGCTGGGGAGGGTCCTTGAGCCCAGGAGTTCAAGGGCAGCCCGGGCAACAGCAAGATCACAACTAAAATAATAATAATAACAACAATCCTTCACCGCCACGTGAGAATCAAGGTCCCAGCACGGAGGTCCACTTGTGCCTGTGGCTGCCCTTCATGGCAAGGCCCCAGAGGTGCTGGCCCAAGGGCTTCGGGGGCCGCCCAGCAGGAGTGTGTTCCCCACAGGGAGGGGCCGGGCTCTCTTGGAACCCTGCCAGCAGCCTCGAGACTATTTCAAGACTGGATTTTTGGTACTGGGGATCAAACCCAGGGTGCTCTACCTCTGAGCCCCATCCCCAGCCCTTTTAGTTTTTTATTTTGAAACAGGGTCTTATTGAAATTGCTTAAGGCCTTGCTAAGTTACTGAGGCTGGCCTTGAACTAGAGATCCTCCCGCCTCAGCCTCCTGAGTCCCTTGGATCACAGGCGTGCACCACTGCACCCCAGCAGGGTATTTCTTACAGAGTAGCAGCCCTGCGCACCGGGGCCCTCTCCTCTGCCCAGTGCCCAAGGGTCAGGCCACGCCACTTCAACTCAGGGAGGACAGAACTTACTAAAATCACCTGTCTTACCTGGGTGGCATCAGGAGGTGGCATCAGGAGGTGGCATCAGGAGGTGGCATCAGGAGGTGGCATCAGGAGGGCACATCCCAGTGCAGCCTCACACTCTCAGAGGTGCGTGGGATCCCGAACCCCTTTGGACAGGTAAGGAAACCGTCCCAGAGAGGTGTCCTGATGGGCACCGAGACACCCGGCGGTTCTCTGGCCTCTGTGCTGTCACGGGGGCTTCTCGTCCAGCATTAACTTGGGGTCACCACCACTGCCCGCCTGTCCCCACAGTCACCGGTGTCTCCCTCCCTGCCTCTTCAGCCCCACTGCCCTGCCCACGCGGGGGGACATGCTCACCAGCAGGTCCTGGGGTGACATTCACCAGCCTTGGGTGGCACAGCGCTGCGCCCCGGCCCCAGGACATCTTGTGCTTCGTCGGCGAGGCGGGCTAGCTGGCGGCGCCGCGGTGTGTGATCACGCACTCGCTTTATTGATGACCAGCAGGAGGCTGGCACTTTCCTGTCCCTTAGCAGAAGCCCCGCTGCTCCCCGCGGCAATCAGGACGGGATGGACGGCCACGTGGGCCTGGTGGAGCTGGGCGCGGCCGTTCCGGCCAGTCTCGGGTGAGCGTGGGGAATCAGACCCTTCCGGGGGGCGGCCTCGCCCCGGCGGTGGGCACGGTGGCCGGGATGGGGCGGGCGGTCAGTCCCCCTCGGGCCTCTGAGGAGCCGCAGAGGGACGCAGCGCCCGCCTCTCCCGCCCTGGCCGCTGCAGCCTGGGCTGCGCTGCCCGCCCTTCCTGGGGCAGGAGGAGGGCCACCACCTGCAGCCGCGCCCCTGAGCAGGAGGGAGCTGGGGGCTGGGGCCGGACCGTGGACCCGCCAGCACAGGGGCATGGCCCATAGGCGTGGCCTGGGAAGACCCGGGACCGTCCCTGCTGAACACCTCGGCCTCGGGTCCGGGAGCCGCAGCCTCCTGGTCCCCTCGGCACCCGGTGCTGGGCACACAGTCCTGCGAGACAACACGTCACTCCCGTGGGTGACAGACCAGGCGGCCCCGGGGGCAGGAGCAGACCGAGTGGGGCAAGGGGGCGGGAGGAAGGACGCTAGCCCGACATGGCCCTGAAGTCACGGCAGGCATCGCGGCCATCCTGCAGAGGGACACTCTTCCTCTCCGGTCACCAAACCCAGAAGCTGGGAAGGAAAAGACTGAGCCCCCAGGTGTGGGCACGTTCAGCTGGGGACGGGCGCAAGGAGGAGCAAAGGAAGCCACCAGGGCGCGTCAGGGGGCCGGGCCCACAAGGCCCCTGGACACGGGCGGAGACAGGCCGCCCCGCACGCGCCTGCACCCGGTCACTCCACGTCCCCCATGCCGGCCTCACCACGCTAGCCTCCCTGGGTCATCTGTCCTGCTCCTGGCCCTGTCCAGGAGACATCCCCGGGCAGCCGAGGCCTCCCTGCCCTCTCTGCCCAGGCAGGGGACTCTGGGCTCTGGCTGCCCCTGGCCTGGCAGCCCCCTGCTCAGTCCCCTACATCCTCTGCTTCCACACCTCCCGTGAACTTGACCTTGAGAGAAGAGGTGCAGCTTGTCACCGAGGCCCTGGGCCAGGCACCTGTTTGTTACTCTGCTGAGAACCCCCCATCCTGGTCCTCAGCCTCACTCCCTGGACACGCTGCAGCTGCCCTGAAAATGGCCAGGCCTCAGGGAGTCCCGAGGGCTGCCCTGTCCTGCCCTCGCAGCCGTCTCCCTCACAGACACCGGGCAGGGTGGCCCGGGTCTCCACAGCCATGGCAGCTCGCTCAGTGGTGGCCTCAGCCAAGCGCTGGTAAAGCCAGGATTCAAACCAACTCTGTGGCCCCACAGCCTGCTGCTCTGTGCCTGTCCCCTGATGACCACCCCGCAGTCCAGGCCCGGGCCCTGTCAGAAAGCCAGACTTCCTTGCCCTTGGGAAGCAGAGAGAAGGGGCACCCCGTCCTTGAAACCGCTGGGGCGGGCCTAGAGGGGTCAGGCAGGAAGCAGGAGGAAGGTGCCCGCAGGTCTGGGAGGGCAGAGGACGGAGGAAGAGCAGGGCTAACCCCAGGAGACAGAGCTCGGGACCTGCCCAGCCAAGACAGGAAGTCCCCACGGCCCCTGAGGCTGGGGAACCTGGCCACATGGTGACACGCACAGGGAGGCAGGGACCAGCGAGGCCAGGCAAGAGCAGGCGCTTCCTCCAGCCCAGGCACCGAGCCCCGCTGCCCCAGGCCAGCTCCGCAGCCCAGTGTGGGGGAGGGCGTCTCTCCAGGGCCGCCGGAGACCAGAGGAGCGGCCGTAAATCACCCTCCGCTCTCCACGCACCAGGGAGCCTCCCACAGCGGCTCGATGTGGGTCGCGGACCCCTGGGCGGCCCCCAGAGAGTCCCCCTGCAGCACACCTGGCCCTGGGCGGCGGCGCCAGGCAGGGCTCCATCCGACGGGGGCTCTGGCCACGCGGGTCTGAGGGCCCCCACCCCAGCAACACACTGTGGACACACACGTGTCACAGCAAGGGACACCCTGCCGGGGTGGGCGGTCCAGCATGGCCACCCCCAGCAGTGGTGATGGGCACCCTGGGCTCCAGCCCTTCTGAAGGAGAATGAAGGGCCCCGCGGGCCCCACGGCCTGCAGCCTCCTGTCCCTGGACAGAGCCCCCGGGGTGGGTCTTGAGGGATCAGCCCCTTCACCACCCGGAGCTCCCCGTGTGGTGGCACCGTGAGGCTGGGGAGCTGCGTGGTCACTTCTGACGCCAGCGTCACCCTACGTGTGGCCTCGGGCCTCGGCCTCCCTGTTTATCACCTGTAGAGGCCAGGCACATGGTGAATGCCACTGTCCCAACCACATCAGAGGGAGAGAGGAAACGGCCAGGGGCTCCCCGACATTGGGGTCACTGGGGATCATGGCCATGGAGAGTGGGTCCACCTCTGATCTGAAGGGCACCAACTCGTCCAGCCCTCATCCTACCTAGCCGGGGGGACCGTTCCTGTCCCCACTTGACACGGGGTCAGCGCCCTTAAGGACTCGCCCTGTCACACCAAGGGGCAAACCAGGTCTGACCAACACCCATGCGCCAGCCATGCGGGCACCGCCCAGCGCTGCCCTCCCCCACGCCTCTCCTGGGCGGCCGCAGGAGGGGCGCTGGCCTGGGAACGGGGACCTTTCCGCGGTCCTGTGGCCACATCGGGGGTGCCACACAACACAACCCACCCGAGCAAATGTGTGTGGGGGTGCAAGTGCTCCCCACAGAGCTCCTACGCACAGCCGTCCCCAGCTCCAGCAGGACCACCGAGGCCCCCGATGCCAGCAACGGTGTCAACTCAGCGTGGCCAAGACACCACGGCCCCTCCCCCGCCCACCTCCCCAAGCCACTGTCACCTTCAGTGGGCTCTGGCAACAGCCCTCCCCAGTGACCTGCTCACAGTCCTGCGATGGCTGTCCCCACCCCGGCCACCACCTAGCTCTCCAAGCAAAGCCCAAAGCCCCACTCGGCCCCCAGGGCCTCGGTGACCCCTCCCCTCCACTGTCCCCTCTGTCACTCCACCCCAGCCCCCCGCTGTCCCTAGGGCACCCGAGGCACATCCCACCTCTGGGGCCTGCTGGGCCCTCAGCCGCGACGCTGTCCCCACGGCCTCACCCCCTGCAGCTCCCTGGTCAGGGCCGCCCCTCACATTCTCCCCTAGCCCCCGTCACCCTGAGGGCCACTTCCACCTCATTCCAGGGCCTCACGCACGTGGAGGAGGCCCCGCGTCCCCTCCCTCACAGGGAGCCCCAGCCACGGGGCGGCAGAGCCTGGGCAGACACCGCGGGAGGAACAGGGGACACGGGCGAGGCCGGGCTAGGACAGGGCGGGAGAGGGCGGGAGACGGTGGGGGCAGACGGTGGGACCCCCGGACAAGTGTGCGTGCTTACAGAGTGGCCGCCACAGACACACCCACAACCACACCCACAACCACACACACACACACACACACACACACACACAGCACACACAATCATACACACTACACACGATATGCCCCACACCAATGCACGCCCTGTACCACACACAAATGCATACACAGACACCCACAATCACACAACACCTCACAGGTCACACACAATCACACCCACAATCACAGATCCACACCACACACACACACACACACACACACACACACACCACAAATGCGTCCTCAACACACACGCCGCTCCCCCAGCTGGGGTGGGCGCCGCCGCCGCCCCGTCCTTGCTGCGCGAGCACCCCCCCGCCCCCCCCCCCCCCCCCCCCCGCTCCGTTTCAAAGCTGATCTGCTCCAGCCTCCCTTGTCATCTGCCGGGTCAGTGGTCACCAGCGCTGGCCAGGCCCCAGGGCACCGCCCGCCTTCTCCCAGGAAGTCCGCGAGTCCTCCCACTGGCCGAACCCTGCCATCTGGGGAGGGGCAGCCCTGCGGCTCCCAGCACAGGGGACAGGAGCAGACCCCAAGTGGCTGCGCCCAGAGCCCGCCCAGGCCTCTTCTCCAGCCTCCGTTCCCTCCAGCACCCGCTGTCCAGCCGCACGCCTTAGCCCTCGGCCCCAGGCCCTGCCCTGGGGCCCCGCTGGTGACCTCGCTGCGCCCTCAGGGCCTCAGCCGGGAGCCCTGCTGCCCCTGCTCGTCTCTGCGGCCTCTCTGGAGCTGGCCGCCCTGCCTGGGCGGAGGTCTGGGGGGGCGGGGGGCGGGAAGCACCGCGAAGCCCCTGTCCCCACCGCCCGGCCCAGGAAGGACACACAAAATGTGACCAAGAGGGGGAAGATGCCACCCTCTGGCCCAGCCGCTCCCCTGCTCGTGACCAGGGGCAAGTCACCCACCCTCTCTGGCCACTCCAACCCCAGAGGAGGAAAGGCCCAGGCGGGAGGGGTGGCCGCGGAGCTGCGGGTGCCGAGGGAGGGGCCCAGCTGGGGAGGCCTCGCGTCCTCACCCACCCTGCCCAGCGCCAGCGTCCTCCCCGACGCCCACACCACCAGCCCCGAGGCCCCGCTGTCTCTGCAGACAGACAGATGGACAGACACACGACTGCTCTCCAAGGCACCCTGACACCCACCCTCAGCAGAGGTGGACACGCTGGTCACTCCATGCCGTGGCTGCAGGGAGGAAGGCTCAGGACATGAGGGGGTGCCTCCCAGGACCTGGCCACCGTGAAGGCTGGGACAGGGCAGGGCCTGAGGCCCAGGCTGACCCGAGTGACCCTCCTGGGCCCCAACAGCTGCCTGGGACCAGCAAGGCCCTTGAGGGTGCTCTCTCCCTGAGTGCCCGAGCTCTTGTCCAGGAGCTGGCCGAGCCCCAGCCTGAGCTCCGGGACTCACAGAACCTGAGGGAGAACTCGGAGGGCGAGGCCCGCGGCCTCAGTGTCCTCGTCTGTGAAATGGGCATCCCGTGCTTTGGGGCGGATGGAGGGACAAGGTGAGACAGCGTGGGGACGTCTGGCAGGCCACTGCCCAGTCTCCCCTGCACTGCACGGCACGGAGACGGGTGCTGGCGTCGCCCTCTCCAGGGTGGGGGCTAGCGGGGACACCCCCTGAAGTTCTCTTGCCCTGGGCCTGGACTCGGCCCTGGATTGCCCTTGAGCCCCTCACAGAGCCTTGAGGAGGGGCCTGTGCCCCCTTCTGCAGAGCAGCCGGGGGAAGCCACTCGAGGTCACCCAGCCAAGTGCCCAGGCCCGGGACCCACGGCTCCCGTGACCCTCCACCGGCCACAGGGCTCTGGCAGGTGCTGCGATGCCCTGAGCGCCAGGGCACTATCCTGGGCACCAGGTCGCGGTGCCCGCATCGACTGAGGCTGCCGCCCTCCTGGGCAACAGGGAACAGAGTCAGAAGAGTCGGCTTGGATGTCCCCTGGCAAAGCTGGGGCAGTGGGAGCCCCTCCAGTGGCTGAAGCCAGCTGGTCCCCTCCTTGGGCTCGCCCCGTCCTGCAGCCTGCTCGGGCAGTGGGGGGCCGCAGCACCGTCTGATCTGCCATCCAAGTGACCCCGGGCAGCACCTGCCTGGGACTGCCACCCCTTGTCTCTTCCAGGCCCAGGGCTCAAGGAGCCCTGTGGGTCAGGAAGGGCCAAAGGCACGGGAACAGCCGGGGGCAAGAGGATGGGCAGGGCTGGACGTGGTCCACTCCCACGGTTCTCTGTCCCCGTGCCCCCCACTCCCTGGCCCAGCTGCTGTGTGACCTGGACCCAGCCACTGCGCTGCTCTGAGCCTCGACCTGCTCCTCTGTCCACGGGCAGCCGCGCAGCAGTGGGGACGAGGCGTGCCCACGAGGCCATGGGGCACGGCGATCACAGAGGCAGAGGAGCAGCGGGTCCACACTCCCCGCGCGAGGCCGCGGGTGGCGAGGACGTCACTGTCATCTGCATTTTATAGAATGTGGCAGTTCAAAAAGTTGAGGAAACGGCTCCCAAATTTTGGCTAAGCTCCCGCCAGGGCTTGGTGGGTCCCAGGCGCCACCTTCTCCCCGCGTCCCTCCCGCCAGGCCAGGGCGTGGCTCCACCCGTTTCTTGTTGTTTTGTTCCTTGATCTGATAGGAATTAGGAATGACACGTATGAGTGGCTGATATTTATCAGCCCCTGATCCTCACTACCAAGGGCCAAGCCGGGCTGCTGCGTCCTCTTTGGGCCAGCTCTGTGAGGGCAGGACTGTGAGGCGCGTGGGGACGCCAAGGCCCAGGCAGCGGCAGAGGCTCTCCTAGGGACGCACAGCCAGCTGGTGTCAGAGCTGAGGCTGCCTGCTGGCTGTGTGGCCAGGGTGGGGGACCTGGGAGTGGCCGGGTCAGGACCAACAGCTCTGACGGCCGCCCTGGCCCAGGCCCAGGTCCCAGGAAGCCAGAAAAGGGGGAAATGGAGAGGTCAGGAGGAGGGGAGGCCCAGACAGGGGAGGGTGCAGGAGGGGCAGGTCCTGCCTGGACCACCTGGACTTCCAGGAAACAGCGATACTGCCTCCCAGCCCTCCACCTGTGGCCGCCCAAGGTGAGGAGGGGCTGCAGGCTGGAACTCTGCCACCCCACCTGTGTGGCCCAGGTGAAAGGCCTCTTCCCCTGGGAAGCCCTGGCCGAGGCCCTCTCTGCCCACATCTGAACAGCTTTTTCTCTACAAACCGGCGCTTCTAAATTCCAAACCTGACCCTGCTTGGTGACAGCTCCCCGATGCTCTCAGTGTGAAGGCCAAGTTCCTGAGCCTGGCGTCCGTGACTCTTCAGAATCCAGCCCGTCTCTCACACCTGTTGCACACCACCGTGCACACGCACACAGAGGCCCACACGCTGCGCTCCGATCAGACTGGACCTCGGTTTCTGGAGCACGCGTCACCTGCTCACCGGCTGGCCCCACCCTCCCCAGGTGGCCCGGAGCAGCCCACCCATTGCTGTCTGCGTCTCCCAGGGAAGTTGGGCCTCAGATGACAGGGACAGCATCTTGCTGTTGTATTCCTAGTGCAAACCTGGAATCGAGGAGGAGTTGGGTGATAACCTAGGAAGAAAGAACCGCCCTGAGTCTTCATCCTGGATATTTGACGGAGCCCCAGAGACCAGGACCAAGCCCTGTGTTTTTCTCAGATCCTCTCCAGATACGCAACCCCAGTTCCTTTTGTGTTCTTTATTTTAATTTATTTTATCTTTTGATATTGGGGATTGAGCCCAGGGGCACTTTACCACTGAGCCACATCCCCAGTCCTTTTTATTTTTTATTTTGTGACAGGGTCTCACTAAGTTGCTGAGGCTGGCTTTGAACTGGCGATCCTCCTGCCTCAGCCTCCTGAGTAGCTGGGATGACAGGCGTGCACCGCTTCTAGCATCAGTGAATCAGTGAATGAATAATGGCTGGAAGAGGTCAGAACCCCACTGCTTTTCTTTGTAAATAAAGTTTTATTGGAACGCGGCTGTGCTCATTGCGTCGCTTGCATGCTACGCGGAGGGGCAGAGCAGCCGCCACAGACTGTATGACCTGCTAAGCCCCAAATATCTGCTCTCTGGCTCCTTCCAGAAAACATCTGCCTGTCTCCTGGAGAGTGTGCACTGGAGAGATCTGAACTGGCCTCCCGCCTGGCCCTGGTGCTGACCGGAACCCCCCCCCCCCCCGTCCCAGGGCCCCACCTCTAAGCCTAAGCACCTCTGCACGGGCCTCAGCCCTGTCCCTGCAGCCCCTCAGGCCCCAGTGCAGCCGGGGCCTCTCTGCAGAACAGAAGTGTCTTGTCCTCCCTGTCCCCACCCTCATCCCGACCACCCGCCTTGACCACTGTGTTTATCCCGGCCTCTGTCCCGCCTCTGGCTGCCCCCAGCCAGGCCGCTGGATCCCTCTCTCCACCGGGGAGGCAAGTGAGTCACCCAGTCCAGAGAGGGGACATCTGCTGGGCTCGGTTCTCAGCTAATCTCACTGTGGCTGTGCACCCCCAGCCACCCCCGTGACCCACCCCATGACCCACCCCCCCAGCCACCCCCCCAGCCACCCCCGTGACCCACCCCATGACCCACCGCCCGACCCACCCCCCCAGCCACCCCCGTGACCCACCCCCCGTGACCCCCCCCCAGCCACCCCCATGCTTGGTGTTTGGGCTTGGCCTGGCATGGAAGCCACCCGGCTCCGGAGAAGACCCGCTCGCCCGGCGCCGTGGGCTGTGGGGCCTCGAGTGTTTACTTCAGCTCCGGTTTTGTCTCCAGCTCCTGGGACGATTTCCCAAGAGACCCGGGGAGTGGGAGGCCTGTGGGTTGGGGTGGGGCTGTTCTCATCTGACCCCCACGCGCACCCCTGCACCCACTTTGTGGATGAACACACACAAGTGCTCCAGTCACCGATGGGGGCTCCGGTTCTTACTGCCCCTCACCTTCTGGAACTTTCTAGAATCATCCAAGGACCCACAGAACCTCAGAGGGGTGTTGGGCCCCATTTCCCGGTGCTCCACTAATGACTGGCAGGCCCAGTGGGGACCCGAGAGATGGGGCAATGGTGACATCCTCAGGGTGGTCCCAAGGGCAGGACATCTTCACCCACTTCACTGATGGGAACACTGCCGCTCTGGTGCAGGAGCTACGGAGACCAGGGTGCTTCCTCTCAGGGGCGCCAGGGCATCTTTTTGCAGGTGTTTTTTTTTTTTTTTTTTTTTTTTTTTTTTTTTTTGGTACTGGGGATTGAACTCAGGGGCACTCGACCACTGGGCCTCATCCCAGCCCTATTTTGTATTTTATTAGAGACAGGGTCTCACTGAGCTGCTAAGTGCCTCGCCATTGCTGAGGCTGGCTTTGAACTCTCGGTCCTCCTGCCTCAGTCTCCCAAGTGCTGGGATTAAAGGCGTGCACCACCATGCCAGGTGTTGCAGGATTTTTGTTGCCTTCTCCACCTCTCTGTGTGTCCACTGCCTCTGTGACCACAACTGTCCTTTGGGGAACAAGAGAAGGAGAGAATCACGAGAGGGTGGCTTGGCAGTTGTGAGCAGGTGGGGCCGCGGCTACCCACCAGCAGAGCCGCCCTCCTCACTGTCCAGAGGGGCTCGTGAGGCCTGGTGTGCAGCGAGGCGCCCTGCGTGCCCAACACTGGGCCCAGGGGCCAGCGCAGGCAGCAGCCCGGCCAGCCACCCCGCCCTCCGACGCCAACTGCAGCGGGTAGCTTGCTCTTCGCCTCCGAGCTTGGCCCAACCCAAGCTGGGCAGTGTGCTTTGTAATCACCGTTGGTATGAACCCTGTACCAGCGCAGCCCCCTGAGGTCCAGGAGGGGGCCCGAGCCCGCGGTGGGAACGCACCGGCCCGCCACTGCCCCTGCGGCGTCACCTGCGCACATTAATGAAAAATTCACGGCGCGGAGCGGGCCCGGGCA
The DNA here is from genome assembly GCA_025594165.1 of Tamias sibiricus. Lineage (NCBI taxonomy): Eukaryota > Metazoa > Chordata > Mammalia > Rodentia > Sciuridae > Tamias > Tamias sibiricus. The sequence continues at coordinate 17,777,192 of CM046658.1, read as the reverse complement.
GACCAGGAAATTGCAAAGTCGCGGACGCCTTACCTCAGCCCTGCTGCGCGCTCTGCTTTTATAGCTCCACGTGTAATAACATAAAAGCATAATTTATTAAAGTATCACTCCGAGTGGGGATGGCAGGCGGGGGTCCGTGCCCGCGGGACTGTGAGTGCCACAGTGATCAGCAATGCCAAGCGGGGGAAGGGCAGAAACTTCGTGCTTTTCGTGCTTACCCGCCTGCTGTCACAGCACGGCGGCCTGGAAGACCAGGGAAGTGTCCCGGAATGACAAGAAGCTGCGGGGAAGGGGGGCAGAACCTGGGGACAAGAGCTGGACCACCAGGGTTAGAATTCTGGCTGTGTGACTTTGGATGGGCTAGTTGCCCTCTCTGAGCTCATCTGGGAATGATGAGAGGTCCTGAGTCCCTTCATTAGCAGCCCTCCTCCTAGGCCTGTTCCTTCCAGAGTGAAAAGAGACTTCTGGGCACTGAGCCGTGCCAGGAAATGGCCCGGGATCGCCTCATTAAACACGAAGGGGTATTTACACTGGGAGAAACAAATATTTATCTCTGGATGAGGAGAAAGGTCTTGGAAGCCCAGTCTGACTCGCCGCTTGGCAGGAGGGGTGGGGGGTGTAGACCCGGAGAGGACAGGGCCAGACTTGGGGGCCAGAAAAGGCTGGGTCCAGACCCCAGCTCTGCCACTGCTCAGCACTGGGTCCTCATGCCCAGACTCCGCCTCCTCGTGCCCAGACTCCGCCTCCTCATGCCCAGACTCCACCTCCTCATGGAGACTCCACCTCCTCATGCTCAGACTCCACCTCCTCATGTCAGACTCCACCTCCTCACACCCAGACTCCACCTCCTCATGTCAGACTCTGCCTCCTCATGCCCAGACTCCACCTCCTTATGTCAGACTCCACCTCCTCACTCCCAGACTCCGCCTCCTCATGTCAGACTCTGCCTCCTCGTGCCAGACTCTACCTCCTCGTGCCCAGACTCCACCTCCTCATGGAGACTCCACCTCCTCATGCCCAGACTCCACCTCCTCATGTCAGACTCCACCTCCTCACACCCAGACTCTGCCTCCTCATGCCAGACTCTGCCTCCTCACCCCCAGACTCCGCCTCTTCACCCCCAGACTGCGCCTCCTCATGCCCAGACTCCGCCTCCTCACGCCCAGACTCCGCCTCCTCATGCCCAGACTCCACCTCCTCATGTCAGACTCCACCTCCTCACTCCCAGACTCCACCTCCTCATGTCAGACTCTGCCTCCTCGTGCCAGACTCTACCTCCTCGTGCCCAGACTCCGCCTCCTCATGCCCAGACTCCGCCTCCTCGTGCCCAGACTCCACCTCCTCACACCCAGACTCTGCCTCCTCATGCCAGACTCTGCCTCCTCACCCCCAGACTCCGCCTCTTCACCCCCAGACTCCGCCTCCTCACGCCCAGACTCCACCTCCTCACGCCCAGACTCCGCCTCCTCACGCCCAGACTCCGCCTCCTCACGCCCAGACTCCGCCTCCTCGCCCCCAGACTCCGCCTCCTCGCCCCCAGACTCTGCCTCCTCATGTCAGACTCTGCCTCCTCACCCCCAGACTCCGCCTCTTCACCCCCAGACTCCGCCTCCTCACGCCCAGACTCCGTCTCCTCACGCCCAGACTCCGCCTCCTCGCCCCCAGACTCCGCCTCCTCGCCCCCAGACTCTGCCTCCTCCTGGACACGTGGCTCAGGCGCGCCCCCACTTCTCAGGTGGATGGAAGACAGGCCGGTGGTGCTTCCAGAGTAGGGCAAGAGGCGGGCCATTGCTAGCCTCTGTGGGCACTTTGCCTGCCATCCAGACCCTGCAGGGATGGGGCCAACCAGGGAGGACGGACAGGCCTCGTGTGGTACCCGCCTCGCTCAGGGAGCTGAGCTGTGCACCCCCGCTGCCGCATAGAGGTGCACCCCGGTGAACATGCACCACGTGGCCAGGGCACAGCAGCCCTCCCTGGCTCTCGGTGGCCCACAGGGACAGGCACAGCTCCAGAGCCCAAATCCAACAGCCTCAGCTCCACCAAGGAATCCTGCGGTGCTCCCCGCCCGGGGTCTGGGGCTGAAGTGGGAGCGTTGCTGGGACCCAGGCCCTTCTCTCCACCTATATAGCTGCCACCCTTGTCCAGGCCACCATCTCTCCTGGCTGCCCCCTTCTTCCATCCTTACCCACACTGTCATTTTTCAGCAGCCAGCATGTCTGTACCTTAGAAGTGATTGGGGGTGGGGGCGGTTGAGATTGACTAAAAGGAACCCTATGAAATGGCCCAAAAGCAGGAGAGGAGGTGGTCGGATGTGAGAAGAACTTCCTGACTGCAAAAAAACGAAGCGTCCTCATTGTACCCCAGCTCAGAAGGAAGCAGCCAAGAACCCAAGATGCAGCTGCTGAGGGGCAGTGGTTAGTCAGCCTCTTGTGGTCCCAGAAAACTCTGGAGAATTGCAGAACACAGGCAAGCTGTGGCGTGACCCAACCCGACCGCCGAGGCAGGAGCCACCCTCCCCGCTGCTGCTGGGGCCGAGCGCTTGTGCCACCCGCCCGCCTCCTTGGTCTCGCCACCACTGCGGCCGTAGAGTTTGGGGTTTGTAGAGATGACTGTGGGTCTCTGCTCCCTGAGCACGCGAAAGTGACGTTCCTCAGCCAGCTAAGAGGAGGGCCAGAGCCAGGGGACAGGGAAGGGAGCTCAGCTGGGGACGGGGACCTGAGCGTCCCACTCAGAAGAGACTGCCGAGGAGGAGCAAGGAGCAGACTGGGCCCGTGCACCTGGAGGCCAGCTGCTGGCCAGGCCTCGGGGCTGTCCTTGACAGGGCCTCCATGCGCTCAGCCCGTCACCCGGACCTCAGCTCCGGGCCTCCCAAAGACCCTCAGCAGCCTGTGGCCCTGTCCTGTGGGGGGACGCGTGAGGGGCTCCCAGCTCTGCCCCGGCACAGAGAAGCAGCCCGCTGCTAAGGGGAGAGACTCCCTGCACCCGGGGACATCCTGGGCCGACGGTGAGGCTGGGCCAGCCCCGCTGGCTGCCCGTCCACGGGACAAGGACCTGCCAGAGCAGGGGCGAGGGCCCTGTGCTGTGCCACGTGTGGGATCAGCCCCGCCCCTGCCCCTCCAGACGGCAAGAGCTCAGCAGTGCCTCCCGGCGGGAAGCCCCACTCCCCTGGGCATCGCGGTGAGGTGATCTCACGGTGGGCCACCCTGGGCTTCTCCCCCAGCACACACAGGACAAGGACAGGGCTGGGACTCCACCCCAAAGCCAGTCTTCTCGTCAGTGGCCCAGTCCCCACCTCCGCAGGAAGCCCTCCTTGGTTGCTGGAGGAGGAGGCCTCTCTGGGGGGCGGAGACCCTCGGCCGTCACACGCAGAGCCACAGCAGGCGGGGCCAGGGGCTGTCATGCCTGAGTCTCAGACACACTAGGGTGGCTGCCGTTGGCATCTCCACTGGTGGGCAGTGTGGGCACAGAGAGGTTCAGCCACGGCCACAGAGAACAGCCCCCACCCTGGCAGCCCACCCCTCCCCCACCAGGCCCCACCTGTCCCCAGGTGGGCTCCAGCCTCCACGGTGGCCCTCCTTGGCCCCACAGCTCCGCCCGTCCCCACAGCAACCATGTTCTCCCCGGTACCCAGATCCACAGCTGCCCCCACAGCCGCCCCCTGCACCTGCGTGGCTGCCCCTCCCCTGCCCAGGACCCTCACACCCCTCTGCGTTTCTAGAAGCTGCTCCAAGTCAGGACGGTTCTGTCCCTCCAACTGCCTGGCCCAGTGGTGGCCCACAGTAAAAACGTGCAAAGGTGGTCAGTTGGATCGGAACCAGTGGCCGGGAGATCCGAGTCCTGCTGATTTGTTCAAAGGCCCTTCGCTGACCCGGGCCTCAGTTTCCCCATTTGTACAAGGAAGGGTCTGAGCAAAACCGTGTGTGCACACATGCACACGCGTGCCAGCTCTCCACACACACACACACACACACACTCATGCCGCCTCTTCATGCACCAACACACACACACCTGTGCCAGCCTCCAAACACATGCACATACATGCACACGGTCACACATGCCAGCCTCTCCACATACACACATGCACACACACGCACGCACACACACACACATGCACACGCACACACATGCACACGCACGCCCGTGCCAGCCTCTCTGCAGGACGCCGGCTTCTCCTAGGATTGAATTACCACTATTTCAGGGTAACAGGAGGGAGGTGGCAGGGGAGGTGCAGGGACGCCCACACGCAGCCATCCCCACAGGGCCTGCGAGGAGGCCGCAGCCTGAGGGGCCTGCAGGTGGAGGGACTCCCAGGGAAGGGCCCCCACACCAGAAAGCCTGAGGGGAGACACCGAGGTCGGCCCAGGCTCAGCCCCACGCCGTCCTCAGCCGGGTCGGCACCGGCTCGGCACGGACGCCCACGCCGGCACCTGAGCGCGTCCCCACACACGGCGGACACGGCGCCGCCCCCCTTCGGTCGTTTGGCGAACACTCTCGGGAGCGTGCTCGGGGCCTCACTCTCCTTTTCTGCCTCTTGTGAAACACGGTCCTGCACAACTGCTCACGCCCTCGCACACGTGACCCTCAGTCACTCCACAAACCCACGTCCCAGCCCCCACCCCACAACCCGTTCACATGACGGTCACCGCGTAGAGAGGTTTGCCATGACGGTCTCCTGGATCCGGTGACGTTTGTAAGCTTAAAATTTGTGTGATTAGTTATGGTTTCAGTTCACATTTTATTTATTTATTTGGTGCCAGGGATTGAACCAGGGGTGCTTGGCCACTGAGCCACATCCGCAGCCCCTTTTATATTGTATTTAGAGACAGGGTCTCAAAGTTGCTTAGGGCCTTGCTAAGTTGCTGAGGCTGGCCTTGAGCATGCGATCCTCCCGCCTCAGCCTCCCAAGGTGCTGGGCTCACAGGCACGCGCCACCGCACCTGGCTAACCGTTTCTCGTTTTAAAGGTGCTTAGTATTTGCAATCTTACATTCTTCGTAAAGAACGTCTCCAAAATGGAATGTGTCCTTGGCCTCCCAGGAACAGGCGTGCCCCCTGCGAGCACACCTGTGCTCCCACATGCCCACGTTGGCGCACACACGCCCGCCTCCCCGCATGATGCCGTCCGGGCAGCGTCCCCCAGGCTGCTCTCCTGCTCTCACCGCAGACAGACCCACGACGGGGCCCCTGGAGCCCGCTGGCCTCGGGTCAGACCCCACTGTCCAGGCCCCGGGTCTGCCTCTGGCTGCAGGTGCATGGCCCCGCCTGGCCCTGCCACCTGCCCCGAGACCACAGGACTGCTCGCAGACGTGGCCACGCACCCTCCTACTCCACGCCAGGACCCACGCCACAAAGCCACACACCCGACTGCCCCGCCCCGGGCCTCCAGGAGGCTGCACTGCCAGGGCCACCGCGACAGGCAGCTGTCCAAGCCCACAGGGCATTCTGGGATCCCCTGGAGACCTCCTCATTGCCCAGCGGTGGCTGGCACGCGTCAGAGGGCACCAGGGTTGGAATGGCACAGCCCCCCCCCGTGTTCTAACCCTGAATCAGGTGCTAAGCGAGAAAAACCTCCCGGGCCTCCGTTTCCCCATCTGTAAAATGGGGCTCAGCCCTGCCTCCGCGGGCCTGCTGTGAGGACTCGCCGGAAAAGCAGAGCAGAGCCCGGGACGAGGGCCCGTCACGGGAGCAGGCGCGGCCACGTCTTTTCCTCGACTGCTGGAAGGTGGACCGGAGCCCTGTCCCCTCCGGGCGGCCCCTCCTCCTCCTGCCCCAGCCCCGTCCAGCCCCCCTTCCTGTTCCCTCCGCCTCGTCACCCTCCCGGCCACCGAGGGTCGGATCACCAGCGCACCTGCTCCCGAAGGCTCTAATTTCCTGTAAGTGTAAGAATTCAGGTCAGACGCGGCCCGAGGCCGGCCCCCTCCCGGCGGAAACCCATAAATAACCCGCTCGGCCGCCTGGCCAGGCACGAGACTTTCCCTTCTTACCCTCCAGGCTGGCCTCCGCACAGCCCTGCCAGGCAGGCGCAGCCACGTCCCTCACACATGGGGACACTGAGGCGGCAGAGGAGGACCCGGTCCGAGGTCCTGGCTGGCCTTTAAAGCACGCCTGCCCCGTCCCAGGGAAGGCCCCTCCGACATCCCTGAGACCCACCCAGCGCGCGCGGCGGTGGACGAGTCCCTTAGGGCCCAATAGGGAGCATTTCAGGACTTGCGGCCCAGACAGCCTCTGCGCGGGTGCTCGACGCCCCGCCCGATGTCACCACAGACAGCACGAGGAGAGGGACAAGGCGGTGACAGTGAGGCTTATTACACCAACAGAGGACAGGCCGGGCTGGGCGGGCCCTGGGCGGGGGCTCGTCCACCCCTGCGAGGGACACTGCCAAAGGGCCGGGTCCAGAATCTGGGTGGTTGGAGCTCAAGGGACCCTGAGAGAGAGATGTCCCCTCAGCGTGAGCAGAGGACCAGACCAAGGCGCAGGAACGCGGGTGCCGCCGTCTGCGTGTCCGCAGCTGGTCAGAGCCGGGCTGAGGACTCCTGGTTGGAGCTCTTGCCCCGCCTGCTCCCCTCCAAGGTCCCGGCAGGTCCCCCCTCCCTCCCTGGGCTGGAGGGTCCCCGAGTTCCAGGGCTTGAAACAGGGTCCTCACGGGTGCTCCAGTGTCAGGGCCACCACAGAGTGCGGGCAGAGCCCAGGGAAGGGACGCTGAGCCCACCCCAGCCCCAGGCCTGGGGATCCAAGCCAGCTCTCCTGGCCCGGGGGCCACTGCAGCCCTGCATTGTGAGGGTGACCCTTGTGTCACAGAACATTCAGGACCGTCCCTGCCTGGACTCTCCACAGGCCAAATCTACAGCAGGGCATGCTCACTGCCAGCTGTGACCACTGGAGTGTCCCCGGGGAGGCCACCCCCTGCTCCATGTCACTGCTCAGCCAGGAGCACCCCTCCGTGTCAGTGCCCTCTCCTCCCTGGCTCTGCCACGGCCTGTCCTCGGGCCTCAGTGTGCCCAGCCCGGGATGGGTCTGCACCTCGCCCAGCTCAGCCAGAGGGAGGGGACGGGAGGAGGAATGTGACCACAGCTGCCGGGCAGCGCTGAGGAGACACGAAGACGTTTCCCTGTGAGTCAAGTCCCAGGAATGTGTCCCCCCACGTGGCCACGAGCCAGCGCCCCCTGCACGCCACCACACTCCCCCCAGGGCACCCGCCTTTTATTAGAACAGAGGGCGGCAGGTGCCAGGTCGCGGGGAGCCCATTAAGGAACCAATAAAATCTGCAGAGGGGGCTGCGGGGGGTGGCCCTCCCCGAGAAGGGGGCCCCGGTCGAGCCTGGGGGTGCCGCAGGGCTCTGCGTGGAGCCAGGGGACAACAGGCCAGCACTGTCACCTCCCGGCTCTGCTCTGTGGCCACAGCTCCCCGGCCTGTTCTCTCTCAAATTATTATTTTTGGGTCTTTATTGGATCGTTTCTGGAGGGGGTGGGCGCTGGCCAGGGTTTGTGACGCACCCCAACCTCCCACGCCAACGGGCCTCCGGCCAAGCTGCCCTGTCCCCACCTCTCCCGGCCGACTGAGTGACCAGCGTCAACGGCAGAGCCCTGGACGGGCCTGTTTCCACTTCTGCAAAGTGGGGTCACCGTGTGTCCCCCGCCAGGATCTGGAAGGGCTGGGAGAGGACTGGGTTGCTGAGGCCGCCGGTCCCCTCCCTCCTCTCTCCCCTCCACTCCTGTTCCCCATATTTAGGCAAACGCCGCCAGCCAGCCCCGGCGCCACTCCCTTCCTCCTCTCCTCTCACCTGCGGACACCTGCTGGCCCCCAAGCCCACCCAGATGCCCACAGCCCCGGCTCCCCACCTTGCCCTCTTTCAGCTCCCATCTGGACTTGAACTTTGAACCGTGCAGAAGGCCACACCTCTGTCTGACCCCTCACCCCTGTGCCAATCAAGTGCAAATCAGCCAGAAGCCTCTCCCTGGCCCCTAGCCTTTGGGACCTGGGCAAGGTGCCAAACCAGGCCCCTTGCAGACATGGGGTCCTTTGAACCCCACCACACAGCAGTGCAGCCGGAACGACGCTCCCAGCTCCCCGCTGTGGAAACGGAGGCCAGGGCCGCAGAGCCATCTGCTGATGGTTTGGCACTTTCCCGGCACCAGGAGGCCAGACCCAGATGTTTCCAAAGGTTTGTGTTAGCTTTCCTGAGAGCTACGCCCTTAGTTCACATGCAACATAGGAGCTTCCGATTTTAAAAATTTTTAACATCATGCTTTTGAATTATAAGCATTTCTTATAGCTGCATCAAACGCTGTGTGAATCAACATAGATTAGATTTTAAAGAACAATTTAGAAGGCGGGCACGGTGGCGCATGCCTGTAATCCCAGCACTTTGGGAGGCTGAGGCAGGAGGATCGTGAGTTCAAAGCCAGCCTCAGCAATGGTGAGGCACTTAGCAACTCAGTGAGACCCTGTCTCTAAATAAAATACAAAAAAGGGCTGGGGATGTGGCCCAGTGGTCGAGTGCCCCTGAGCTCAATCCCTGGTACCAAAAAAAAAAAAAAAAGACTTAGAGATGGCAGACAAGCCAGACTTGATCTGGAGACAGATCTGCACACACACACGCGCGCACACACACACACACACACTCACACACACCTGGAACGATGTGGCCCCACGACACTCTGGGGACTCACAGGTGTCCTGCAGCACCTCCCCCTTCCCAGGGCCTTGGGATGGCTTGAGGCAGGGCCAGCTCTGCCCTGGCCTTGTCCCCCGAGGCCCTAGGATGGACCTGCACCTTCCGCCCTACCCCAGATCCAGCCTGCGTTGCCTGGTGAACGGGTTTCCCTTGTAGAACCACAGCAGTGGGCAGGGTCACGGTGGAGACCCGGCCCTGCCTCGTGGGAGGCCCTGGGGGTCTCAGGCCCCAGCTCCTCCTTCCTCCACAGGCCCAGGTCCCTCCCAGCATCCCCAGCTCCCCTGTGACTCCTGTGGCCATCGGGGTTGCCAGGCGCCGCCCACTGTTCTGCAGGGACGTCCCTGTCCCCATTGTACAGAGGAGCAGCCGGGCTGCAGAAAGAGCCACGTGTCTGTGGCATGGGAGGCGTGGGTGGATCCCCGGGGGTGTCTCCCACCTGCCCCCAGCCCCAGACAGTGCCCAGGCTGCGCCCAGTCTCCCTGTCCTCCCAGAAGCCCTGGCTCAGCAGGGCTCAGTGAAGTCAGAACACCAGGAAGACTGTCCCCAGGGCCCAGGCCACGCCAGGAAGGCGGCCAGCGCTGGCAGGAGGCTGTGGGGGCGGGGCGGGGCCCAGCTGTCCTCAGGGGCTCCCGTGCACTGTCGCCAAGAGCAGCCACGGTGGCCGGCAGGGTGGGGTCTGGCCCAGAGGCCGGGGCAGGAGGGTGCCGGCCGCTCTCCTGGCCGCGGCTCAGGACTGTAGCCGGCGGCCCTGCCAACTCACCTGTGTCCAGCGTGGCCACTGTCGACCCTCCCGTCCTCGCCCCCACCCGGCACTCCCGCTGCCGTGGGCAGGGCAGTGAGTCCTTCCACACCACCCTCGCGACAGTAACGAGCCGCAGAGTCCTAGAAAGTTAGAACTTGCCTTTAATCCTAGGGCGTTTGTACCATGCCCTCCATTCCTGAAAACTTAGAGATCAAGGATCGATGTCTTAGCCCAGATGAGGGAATCCCAGGCTGGACAAGACCTGAGTGTCCACACGATACAAATGGAAAAGGTAGAGCCCAGAGAGGGAGGATGACTTGTCCAAGGTCACGCAGCAAGGTGGTGGCAGGGCTGGGATGAAGACCCCGGTGTGTGGTCCCTCTGTCACTGCCTGTGACCCTGAGCTTCCAGCCCCTGGAAAAAGGCAGGTTTCCCCTGGGACCCTGGCACTGCCCTCCAAGTCTGCCTACCAGAGTGCCAGGACAGGCCTCCTGCCCACCCTCACCCAGCCCCCTGGAACTGTCTCGTGGGTCAGGACCTATGTCCCAGCCGTGGCAGGGGCAGGAGACACCCCTGCCCCCAGCCAGGGTGCCTGGGCCTCTGGTGCCACCCTCGAAATAGCCCGGCTCTCGGGCCCCAGATCGGGTTGCAGCCGCGCTGTCCAGATGGGACTCCTGGCAGGACGGGAAGCGCTTGCCTCTCGCGCGGCCCCTCCTGCTCCCCCCCCCCCCCCCGCCCGTCAGCGCTTGGGCCGAGCCTTAAATCACAGCCTCCTTCTGGAGGACACGGCCTGTCTGGGAGGCTGTGCAGACAGGAGACTGGAAGCCACACCTGGGGCTTGGGAGGGGCAGGGGTGAGTGTCAACGGAAGAACTGCAGAGGCCACCTGCTGTGTGGTCTTAGGAGAGTCCCTTGCCCTCTCTGAACCTCGGTTTTTCCATCTGTGAAATGGGAGACGTGCGCTTCCTCACCCAGGGCCTGTGACACAGCGTGAACAGACCCACGTCCTCCTCCTTGAGGAGTCCCTGTTCCAGGACCAGCAAGCTCTGGCCCTGGGGGTCAGGTTCCAGAGCCTTCAGGAGCCTTCAGCATGCCAGTGGGGGCCGGGCGCCGGGAGAGCAGGGCGTGCTATTATCTAGGGGGTCCAAGAACAGCTCTGTGAGGAGAGCGGAGCCCTTCCTGTGGACCAGAGGGTGGGACTACAGGTGGGACTACAGGTGGGACTGGCAAAACCAGGGCCCTCCCCCGCCCTGGGCTCCAGGAGCAGAGCTGAGATTTCCGTGGCAAGGTCCCAGCTGCTTCAGCCCAGCATTCCCCCATGTCCCCAAGACTTGGCAGTGCCTGGTCCCTGCACCCTAGCGGGACCCGCTGCGGCTGCAGAGGCCAGGAGTCCCAGCCGGAGGCAGCAGGAACTGGTTGGCGTCTGGCCAGGGCCTGCAGGGCCGGTGGGAGGCCGGGTGGGAGGACCTCACTGGGGACACCCCTGCTCTGCAGGGTCGCAGCTTCAGGGGACGGGTGTCTGTGGAGGGTGGGGGCTGCGAGGGTCTCACAGTGAGAGTCTCCCTCCTGCTGGGAGCTGCTCGGGGGCCTGGGAGTCACTGTCACACACCTGGCCTTCCTGGCCTTTACTGCGTGAGTCCACTCAAAGGCCCCAGGAGGGTGCAGGTGGGGAGAGGGGACCCAGGGGGTCTCCTAGGGGCCACACACCTAGGAAGCAGCAGAGGTGGCTGTCCAAATCCAAATTCCCCTTCCCTCCCTCCCTCCCTGCTTTCTCTCCATATTTTGTGGTGCTGGGATGGAACCTGGGGCTCCTGCGGCAAGCACCCCCCTCTCTGAGCTGCACCCTCAGCCTTGTTTTAAAAAGACTTTGAAGCCGGGCGCGGTGTGGCGCATGCCTGTAATCCCAGCACTCAGGAGGCTGAGGCAGGAGGATCTCGAGTTCAAAGCCAGCCTCAGCAATGGCGAGGCACTTAGCAACTCAGTGAGACCCTGTCTCTAGTAAAATACAAGAGAGGGCTGGGGACATGGCCCAGTGGTCGAGTGCCCCTGAGTTCAATCCCCAGTACCCCCCCCCCCCAAAAAAAAAAAAAAAAAAAGACTATTTGACTTTGAGACAGGGCCTAAGTTGCCTGGCTGGTCTTGAACTTGAGATCCTCCCGCCTCGGCCTCCCAATTATGCCACACACAGTTATATACGTTTTGTTTTTTAGGGAGAAAAATAAAATGACTTCATTTTTTAAAAATCTTACACATGGTTTGTTGTAAGAGGGGAGTTGCTCGTGTCACCTCTCTGTCATCTAAAGATCTTCCGTGTCCCTCCTGCCTCACTCCTGACCTCCAGGCCCCCGCCTGGACGGTTCTTGCCTTGCCCGGCAGGGACACAGACACGTGCAGGTTGGGTGCCTCCCCCCCTTCCTGGAAGCCACGAGGACAAAGGGCAGGAACAAAGGAGTCCCTTGGCCCTGTCAGGACAGGGGAGCTGTGTCCGTGTGTCACCGATGTGCCCGCGCCCCTGCAGCAGGCGCTGGCACGGAGCAGGGACCGGGGAACGCGCTGCGTGAACGGGACAAAGAACCCAGAGCGCGGAGCCAGCGCAGGGGACCGGGTGGGTGACCGGGTGACGCGGGCGTCCAGAGCGTGGCGAACAGAGCAGGGACTCAGCCACGGACTGTGCCTGCTCTCAGGTCCCCAGGGGGCGGGAGCGCTGCCTTGGCCTGCGGAGTCCCTGCCTCCCGCCCTCTCCTAAGCGGGGACAACAGCTGTCCTGTAGGAGCCGCGCGTTGTAATTAAAAAGGAAACATAATAAAGCCACTCCAGCCAAGTCCCCGTCCCCGATCGACGCCCCGCCCCACCCCTTGCTGCCCACCGAGGACACGTGGCCACTGCCACCTGCCCCGCCGGCCACTGCCGTCCCTCCCCTCCCTCCCCGCACCCTGATGGCCCCACGTGCTGCCCGAGAGCCCGGCCACCTCCGACCATGGGGACCGAGCCCCAGCCTCCTGCTCCCCTCGGCCAGGCCCTGGCTTAGCACGGGGCTCTCCCCGTGGAGTGGCCAGCTTGTCCTGAGCCAGGACTGTCCCCAGGAGGGGCTCGGTCCCCGGGCGGGGACATGAGTGCTCAAGGCTGTGGCTGGTCCGTGCTCCGGACGGGAGGCGAGGACTCCGGGACTGCAGGCAGGACGGGGCAGGGCCAGTCCCCACCGCACCCTCTGAACTGCAGGAGCCGGGCCGGCCCCCCAGGCTCTGCCCAGTGCCTGCTCCCGGCCTGCTCCCCCGGAGGACACTCCGGTGGCCACTTTACAGATAAGGGAGCTGTCAGGGCCACTCTGCCCATGAGTGGAGGTGGATTCAAAGCCAGGCCTGTGTGGCCACCCCTCCTGCCAGGGGCACACACAACATTTACACCTAGTGACCCCAGGTGACACCGAGACCTCCATCCCACCCGGGCAGCTTCTGGCCTTCAGAACTAAGCCAGGGACAGGGGCGCAGTCACCACCCTCTCCAATCACACCTGTGGACTCGGGACCCCCGCCCAGGTGTGCACCTGTGAGAGCAAGTGAGTGTGAATGTGGGTGTGAGTGTGTGTGTGTGTGTGTGTGTGTGTGTGTGAAAGAGTGAGCGTGTGGGGGTGTAAGTGTGTGAGTGTGAGTGTGTCTGAGAGTATGTGTGTGAGTGGGGTAACTGTGTAAGTGGGGGGTGTGTAAGTGTGTGAGAGATTGCATGGGCGTGGGGGCTGTGAGTGTGCGTGAGTGTGTGACCCTGTGAGAGCGTGTGTGTGAGTGTGTGTGGCACCGTGCTGCGCAGGGACCTGTCTGTCCGTGGTCCGGCCGCTGTGGCCGAGGCCTGAGGAGGGGCTGTCCCTGGACACCAGGGCAGGCAGCCGCGGAGGGAGCGGCGAGGCCCCGGACCCCAGCGCCCCGGGCGGGCGCGGGGATTAGGCGGACGACGCCTCTTGTAAGAACAAGGGATTGTTGCGAGGGGACCGGGCAGTGGGGGGCCGGGCAGTTCAGATTTCTCCTGGGGTGAAAACCGAGCCCCCCGGGAGGAGGCCCCCCTCCTGCCAGGCCTAATCCCCGTCCTCACCAAACCCCAAGAAGACGCCGCTCCCGGGGGACAGATTCCTGGGATTCATTAATTCAGGATTTGCGGAGGGACTGCCCAGCCCTCCCTGCGGCCAGCAACCTGAGCAGGGCAGGTGGGTGCTGCTGGCTGGGGACACTCTGAGAACGACGGGGACAGGAGGCCGGGCCGGGAACGTCCTGTCTCCCTGGTGAGCTGGGCTCCTGGCCGCGGAGGCTGAGGGCAGGCCCGGGGCCCCTGGTGCCCGCAGCGGGCAGGGGGCTGCTCCCCGCTGTCTGCCCAGCTCTCGCTGCCGGTCTCCCCTCCTTCCTTGACGGGGTGGCATGGGGTGTGAAGGCCCTGGTCCTCCCTGTCCAGCTCCACCCAGAGCTAGACCGGGGGCCGCGGGCAGGTGCCCTCCGCATGCCAAGCCCCATGCCAAGGCACCACGGACCTGCTTGCTGCCACCGTGGCAGCTCTGCTGGAGGGGAACATTCGCTGGCAGAGCCCCGCAGTGCAGCCTGTTTGCTCCCGCGTGTGGAGGGAGAGCGTGGGCTCCTGCATCCCAACAGGGTCCCGGTGAGAGTCAGCGTGGACACCCGGGCCTCCAGGCCCAAGGACCTGGCGTCGCCGGCGGGCCCTCCCATTCGCCTCCTGGATAAAGTTTTTTTTTTTTTTTTTTTTTTTTAATTCTCCACCCGCCTCCTGCCCCTGACCTGACCTGCAGGACTCGCTCGGTCTCGCCTCCTGCCGGTGCCACCTCTGCCTGCCCCACCAGGACCTCCCAGTCCTGCTCCCGGCCCCGTCTCGGCCCGTGCTGGCCCGCCCGCGCTCCAGAGCGGCTTTCCAAACACACAGTGACCCTCCTTCCAGAGCCCTCAGTGTCCCCCCATTGCCGGTGGAGGGAGGGCCAAGCTCCGCCTGGCACCCTGGGCTTCGGGGTCCGGCGTCCGTCCTCCACCTCTGCGGTCTCACCTGTCACCCCACACGCTGCTGCGCTCCTCCTCCCTCTTTCTCTTTTCCAGGCCTCTGCTCACACTGTTCCCTCTTCTGGAACCTTCCACGGGAGCCCAACAGACCCAGCTCAAGGACTGCAGCTCCCGCAAGCCTGTCCCGCTCTCCCCCACCGCCTGGATCCAAGTTCCCCTCCACCGCCAGCCCTGCCCGTCCCCAGGTCTCCCATGCCACCCGCCCCGGTCTGCACCCTCCCCCGCCTCGTCCCACGGCCTCCAGGGACGGTGTCTTGTTCAGGTCTGGATTCTGGGGCCCACGCCAGGATTGGCACCTAATAAATCTCAGCAAGGTCCTGCCACGGCCTCTCCCCTCAGCCTCCTCTGCTCTGGCGGGTACGCACCTGGGCACACGGAACTCAGCCCTGTGGCACTGGGGTGGGCGATGGCTCTGGGCAGGAAGGAGGGGACACACCTGGTTCTCCAAGGACCTCATGGTAGGTCTGGCGTGGAACCCTGCCTTCGCAGCCATGTGACTTGGCAAAGTCATCCAACACTCCGAGCCTCAGCTTCCCTGCCCGTAAACTGGGTGTGCAAACCACGTCCACCTCACGGCTGTTTTAGGGTCCGCCGGGGTTCCGTGGGCCAGGGTGTCAGCCGGGGACACTGGGACCATCACTCTTAGACAGGAGGGGAGAGGACGGGAGGGCAGGGAGGTGAGTACCGGAACGACAGACAGGAGGCCGGGCACCTCCTCCCCCGTCTCCAGAACCCCCGCCTGCACAGAGAGCCCTGCCCGTCCACCGTCCCCGACCTTGGCCTTCCTGCCTCCCTGCTTGGTGGAGAGGCCAGAGGCTGCCTTCACGGGCAGAAGAGGCGGTGGGAAGCAGGTGAGGCACGCTTCACATCCAGGAAACGCAGAAACCACCCCAAGGGGCCATCACCAGACAAAGGGGCAAAGGGACAGGGGTAGGGGGTCCCCGTGACAGCCCCAGGAAGGAAGGAGGGGCCGCTGGGACGGGCCTTGAGCTCACCACGCTAAGAGGCCGGGCATGCGACCTCTGATGGAGAGGGGGGTGGGAGCAGAGGGAGGTGACAGCTGAAGGACAGGGCGTCTCCCTAGGGTGACAGAAACCTCCTAAGCTGCTGACAGTCACACGTAGGTGTTCAAATGGCGAGGGGCAGGGCGGGCCTGGCAGCTCAGCCCAGCTGTTGGAAAGAGCAGGGGGGCTCGAGGACCAGGCTCCGGGGAGAAGGCCCTGGCCGGGCTGGCGGGAAGCCTCGCCCTGAGCACAGATGTCCCTGCCGCCCCGGGGAGGCCGCCGCCGTGTCCCTGCACAGAGGAGAAGGTCGAGGCTCGGAGCCCTAACCCTGGGACAGAGCGGGAAGCGGGCTCGAAGCCCGGCCTGGGCCTGCCTCCGCCCCACCCTGGGCTCCCGGCTCTCCAGGAACGCGAGGCTGGCACCTCCGGCCTGCCCGGACGGCACAGGGAGCGGCCACCGTGCTGGCACCAGGCCCAGGCAGGTCCCCACAGGTGCAGCGTCCTGGCCCTGCCCACACAAGCACTGCCCGCCCTGCGCCCTGGCCAGGGCGTGTCCCCTCCCTGGGGCAAGCCACCCTGCGGCCCAGCACTGGGGGTGGCCGTGGGGTGACGTCTGGGGCTGGGACGGTGACCCAGGGGCTGGGAGGGTGGTCCCAGGGGGCGTGGCCACGGGCACCTGCGTGCCAGGAGCGTCGGGGTCCCGGTGCTGCTCAGCGGGTGACGCAGAGTGCGGTCCCGGTGTCCGGGACAGGCGCGTGGGCGAGGAAGGCCACCAGTGTGAGGGCGGAGTGTGCCTGCGTGTGTCCTGTCTGCCCTTGAGGAGCAGGGACTGGGGCAAGTGTGCATGGGCGTGCGAGGGGTGCACACAGGACACAGAGCGTGCCTGTCACATGCCTGTGAGACCTGGGGGTGGGTGCCAGGGCAGAGGAGTGACGGTGGACCGGGAAGGGAGGTGTGGCCACGGGGTGTGGCGAGGGTGGCCCACATGGCTGTCACCAGGGCCTGCCCAGCCACCTCCGCCTCGTCTCCCTCTCGGTCTCTCCAAACCGTGAGCCCAGAAGAGCAGAGGCTCCGAGCCTCAGTTTCCACCTCCGAGCCGTGGGGACAAACAGCCTGTCTCAGGAGTGGCCCCGAGGCACCTGCAGGAGTGGCCAGATGTGAGGAACCCGGAGCAAGTGCGATGGCGAACAGAGGGGCGTCCCCGCCCCGCCCGGGCCACTCGGCCAGCCGGAGCCCCACACAGCCCCGCTCCAGCCCCCGCCCTGCCTGGGCAGCTCGGGGAGGTAGGAGACATCTGGGAGTCAGGTCCCACCCTGCTGGGCGGGCAGGGGCAGGCCCGGGGAAGCAGGGAGACGACACCCAGAACCCCAGGTGCTCTGCCCCAAAGGGAGGCAGGTGGAGCTGGGAGGACAGGTGTGGGCTCATTGCCGACATGCATTCACTCAACAAACCCCTTCTAGGCATTAATCTGTGCCAGGGCCTGTGCCAGGAACCAGGGACGTCAAAACCAACAGGGCCTCCCCCTGGCCCTCAGGGGGTCTGGTGAGGGAGGCAGTTTCGCTGCAGCATGGGTGCAGAGATGGAGGGCCCCATACCGGGGCTGGGGGGCCTAGAGGAGGGGGCCCAGAGAGCTGGGTGCTCCAGGCCAAGCAAACAGCTTGGACTGAGGCTACTACCTGGGCATCCATCTTGGTTGAGGAATGGTGGAGACGAAGCTGGAAGGCCTCCAGCACCATGTCAGGTGTGGCATGTACAGCTAAGTCCTGGAGGTGAAAACGTGTCTACCTGGTGGCATATTTTGCTGGGGTCAGGGAAGGGTGTGTGTTTGCCCAGGTGCATGCATGATCGTTCACATGACTGTGTGTGCACAGACGGCCGGTGGAGCCAGCACCTGGCGGGAGGCGTGTGCGTTCAAGCAGCCACAGACCATGCATGCGCCGCTGCGTGGGGAGGACGCGCCCAGAGCCGCCCGAAGGGGGGTGCTCAGGTGCGCCACGGTCCACGGGCCTGGCGGATCAAAGGACACCTACCCCGACCTACCCAGCCCCCGTCTCCCTCATGCTCTCTCCACCGTCCCTGCCAGCAGACCTCTGGCTAATCTCCGCCTGGCACCCTGCCAAGGGAGACCGAAGCCCGAGACCAACATGGCACCTGGCCAAATCCCCAGCCAGGCCACAATCTGAGTCTCTCAGCCTTGGTCTGGGCTCTTACTACCCTTCACTTATAGACCAGCCCGTCCCTGCTGTGTGACCAGGGACATGCCACTCAACCTCTCTGTGCCCCTGCTCTCACAGGTTGCTGCTTAAAGAGCTGTGGGAAGAGGCCAGTTCTGTGCTGGTTGATTATAAACAATGCAGACCCCCCCTCCTATTTCTCCCGGGTAGGGAAGCCATTTCCAGCCCCTTGGCTGTGAGAGGAAAAGGCCTGAGATCACACGTGACCTCCGTCAGTGGCCTCCCTCCTGCCCAGCTATCTCACCTGCAGGACAGGAAGGGCTGCGCTCTGGACGCTGGGCTCTCCCTCCCGAACTCAGCACAGTGACCCACCTTCCACGTTCCCCACAGAAATGGGGGGTGCAGTCACCGTGCCCATCTGGGCTCCCATGTCTGGGTGAACTCACGGCCGGGTTCCTCACCTCCACCCCGGCCTCCTGCCTGAGGGGAGCCCCCGCACACAGTGGGGCCCCCCACGCCTCAGAGATCTCTGGTCCACACACCCAGACTCTCAGGAAGAGGGACATCAGCCCAAAGGGCCGGCCCCACCCTGGGAGCCGCCGAGAGGACCGTGGCACTGCGTCTGGTGCAGAGCCGTCGCACGGCTTTACCGGGAGACCGTGCCAAGAACACGCGTGTGCACACTCCCGCCGCCCAGCGAGCTGCAGCCCCGCGCAGTTGCGAAACAGACTGGCAGGTGGGCTTTGGAAATGGCTTCCGGGCGGGCACCCTCGGAGCACTGAGGCCAAGGGCCAAGCAGGGCTGCGGCAGGGAGACAGGTCGGGACCCACACGTGGGCACCATCGCCGTACGGCCCGGGTCCTGGTCCCCAGGTGTCCCAGCCGGGAGGGCAGAGGCAGGCCTGGGTCTGAGGGAGCCTCCTCCCCGCTGCATTTCTTCAAAGGCCACATCCAGTCTCCCTTGTGGGAAGAGGACGAGGAAAGGTCAGGGCTTGGAGCGAATGGCTTCGTCTCTCCTGAGCCTCGGTTTCCACAACTGTTAACGGGAGTGACAGCAGTGCCACCTCACAGGCCCGTCGTGAGGACATGGCCTCAAGCCCACCTGGCTCGGGGAGTCTGGCCAGCGAGCGGTGGCGTGCTGGCCGGTGAGTAACAGCGGGCTCTGGCTGGGCCGGGGCTGAGGCCCATGGTGTCCACAGGCGCCCTGACCAGGCTCCCGCTGTCGGCAGGACATCTCGGAACAGGACGTTGGGGGTGAACCGAGAAGTCCTTCCCCTTACGTAGGGCATCTCCAACAGCCAGACAGAAGCGAAGACTCCTGGAAGAACAGACAACAGTCACACAATTAGGAAGTAATGAACTTGGAGAAATCGCCGCCTTTGTTTGTAAGATGACTTATTGAACCGTAAACTCAACCGTAAATTCAACTTGTAAAGATGGCCCACCGGCCGCAGGTTCCTGAGAACTGAGCGGGGGTCGCAGGCCAGGCTGTGCCTGCTCTGGCTAGCCGGTGACCTCACTGTCCCTCTTCCCTGACTTCGCACGGACCGTTCCTCTGTGTGGAGTGCCCCTTCCGGCATCTCTTTCCTCTTGCCAAACTCACGCTGTTCCCCCAATAACACAGATGATCTGATTTTCTAAATCCCTGCTCTGAAGACCCCACCCAAGTAGAATCAGTCGAGTCTCAACAGACCCTGACAACACTAGGAGGCAGACACTGATGGCCCCGTTGTTCAGATGAGGACACGGAGGCTGGGCAAGATCTGTCAGTGGAAGGGTGGCCCTCCCGGGTGGGGACAGTCAGTGCCAGGGGGGACCAGGAGAGCAGGTGCCTTCCTGGCGGGGTCTGAGGAACATCTTGCTCACGTGTGTCACCCCCCTGTCATGCCCTTGACCCAAGCCTTGGGCCTCAGGGCTCCTGGGTTAAGCTGGGGGAGGCTGAGGAGCCCGTGGAGCCTGGGACCCACTGCCAAGGGCTGGAGAGGGTGGGGGAGGCCGCGCTCGGGGAGGCGCTGACCCTCTCGTCAGCCTGGGGGAGAAACTTCCAGAGGAATGTCAACTATGAGGGAGGAGGGGAGAGCAGGCCCGGGCAGTCCCAGTGCCACAGTGCGGCCCTCAGGGGAGGGGGGAGGGGCGCGCGGCAGAGGACCCTGGGGGGCCCTTGGCCTTGACGGCCACCCCAGAACAAACCTCAGGCTCACCCACCACGGGACCTGGGAACCCCGCGCGCCCCGAAGGGAAGGGGCACCCAGCAGACCCCCAGCTGCCCCGCAAGTAAGGGTCTGCCCTCCCGGGGCCCTGCTGAGGCGGGGCGGTGGCCCAGCCAAGCCCGTGGGGTGTGGCACAGAGAGGGTCCCAGCCCCGCCCCGCACAGCAGACCCAGACACAGCCCTGCCGGAGCCTCCCGTGTTCTAGAACCTTCCACCTCATGATGGAGGTGATGTGCCTTGGGTTGGAGAGGAAACACAGAGGTCAGGAGTGTCCCCGGCGGCACGCGGTTGGTGGCTGGGCAGCAGCCTGGCCCTGACCGCACAGTGGGCTCCTGAGTCCTCACCTCCAGCCAGGGCCCACAGGCTGCAGGTCACAGTGACCTGAGCGGGCCTCTGCTTGTGGCCTGGGGAGGCCACGTCACCACTGAACCCCCAGACTTGAGGCTAGATGTGTCCCCGTGGCCACCCTGTAGCCGGCCTCCCTGTGCCGGCGCAGACCCAGCCTTTTGCCCCCAAGTCAGCCCTGGACTGAGGCCTACCCTCTGCCTCAGTTTCCCCACCTTGCTGGGGCGTGTCAGGTGGAGAGCTCCAGGAGACCGTGGGGAGGAGTCGGGGACAAGGGACCCCTGCCCTGCCGCAGGGCCTCGCTCACCCCGCCGCCACTCAGCTGCTTCCAAATCATGGCTGCAAACCCCGGGATCCGGTCCCCGTCAGCCCTGGGGAGGAGTGGGGTGAAGACACCACACCCGGGGGAGGGGGGGCAGGAGCCACTGCAGGACAGACCCCACCCCAGGCCCAGCCCCTCGGGTGCCCACGCACTGCCAGCCCTGGAGGCCCGCGCGTCTGCCCGCCAACCCCCTCCCCACGCCCGCCGGAGGGGAGCAGAGGCACACGCTGAGGCCTGGGTCCACACAGGCCCTGAGGGGAGCCACAGGCAGGCTGGGGACACAGGAGAACGGCTCTCCAGCTTCTCCTGGCCCGTCCACGGCCACTTGGAGAAAGAAGTCCGCGCCCAAGCCTGTGCAGCTCCTCAGGGCCGGAAGACACCGTGGCAAAGTGACACTGGCCCAGCGCTGGGTGCCGGGTGGCGGAGCTCGTGCCCAGCATGCCTGAGCCCTGGGCTCCGTCCACAGCACTGCGGGAACAGAGGCCCGGGACCCTGGAGTGCCCTGCTCCCCAGTGTCAAGGGGCGCAGGGTTCAGCCCCCCCACACCCCCCCGCGCCACCACAGGTGGAGCGTCTGTGAGCCAGGCACGGCCCCCAGGGAGCTGGGCACATTTTGTCCCACTCCCAGTCCCCTCCCTGGGGGACAGTTGTGCATTTCTCCCCAGCTACAATGAGGAAACTGAGCAAGGCAAAAAAGTCCCCACCAGGGTCACAGCAGGGAAGGAACAGAGTCGAGACCAGAGCCCACAACCACCCTGCTCCTGCCTCAGGAGGCAGCCGCTCGCTCGAGGCCTTGGCAGGTCACACGTGCCTCTGGCGTTCTCTGTCATGTGCATGAGGCAACAGCTCTAGAGCCACAGTCCCCAGGGAACGAAAGAGCTGTGCAGACTGGCTGGCTGGGTGTGGGTAACAATGATGTGGTGGTGGCGGCAACTGTGGAGGTGGTGAAGTGGGGGTGGTGGTGATGGTGATGGTGGTGATGACGATGGTGGGTGGTGGTGATGGTGGTGATGGTGATGGTGACGGTGGTGATGAGGTTGGTGGTGATGGTGATGGTAAAGGTGGTGGTGGTGGTGGTGATGAAGGTGATGGTGATGGTGGTGGTGTTGGTGGTGATGGTGATGGTGATGGTGGTGATGTTGTTGATGGTGATGGTGGTGATGTTGTTGATGGTAATGGCGATGGTGATGGTAAAGGTGGTGATGATGGTGGTGATGAAGGTGATGGTGATGGTGGTGATGGTGATGGTGACGGTGGTGATGGTGATGGTGGTGGTGGTGATGGTGGTGAAGGTGGTGGTGGTGGTGGTGATGTGGTAATGGCAATGTGGTGGTAATGGGGTGACGGTGGTGGTGGTGATGGTGGTGAAGGTGGTGATGATCATGGTGAAGGTGATGGTGATGGTGGTGGGGTGATGGTGCTGATGGTGGTGCTGATGGTGGTGATGATGGTAATAATGGCAATGGTGGTAATGATGGTGGTGGTGATGGCAATGGTGGTAGTGGTGGCAATAGTGGCGATGGTAGTGGTGGTGGTGATGGTGGTGGTGATGGTGGTGATGATGGTGAAGATGGTGATAGCGATGGTGGTGGTGGTGGTAGTAATGGTGATGGTAGTGGTGGTGGTGATGGTGGTGATGGTGGTGGTGGTGGTAGTAGTAATGGTGATGGTAGTGGTGGTAGTGATGGTGGTGATGGTGGTGATGGTGGTGGTGTGTGGTAGTAATGGTGATGGTAGTGGTGGTGGTGGGTGGTGATGGTGGTGATGGTGGTGGTAGTAATGTGATGGTAGTGGTGGTGGTGATGGTGGTGATGGTGAGGTAAGTGGGTGGTGGTGGTAGTAATGGTGATGGTGTGGTGGTGGTGATGGTGGTGATGGTGATGGTAGTAGTAGTGGTGGTGGTGGTAGTAATGGTGATGGTAGTGGTGGTGGTGATGGTGATGGTAGTAGTAGTGGTGGTGGTGGTAGTAATGGTGGTGGTGGTGGTAGTAATGGTGATGGTAGTGGTGGTGGTGGTGGTGGTGATGGTGATGGTAGTAGTAGTGGTGGTGGTGGTAGTAATGGTGGTGGTAGTGGTGGTGGTGATGGTGGTGATGGTGGTGATGGTGGTGATGGTGATGGTAGTAGTAGTAGTGGTGGTGGTAGTAATGGTGATGGTTAGTGGTGGTGGTGGTGATGGTGATGGTAGTAGTGGTGGTGGTGGTAGTAATGATGATGGTAGTGGTGGTGGTGGTGGTGGTGATGGTGATGGTAGTAGTAGTGGTGGTGGTGGTAGTAATGGTGATGGTAGTGGTGGTGGTGATGGTGGTGATGGTGGTGATGGTGGTGGTGGTGATGGTAGTAGTAGTGGTGGTGGTGGTAGTAATGTGATGGTAGTGGTGGTGGTGGTGGTGGTGGTGGTGGTGGTGGTGATGGTGGTGGTGGTGGTGGTGGTGGTGGTGATGGTAGTAGTAGTGGTGGTGGTGGTAGTAATGGTGATGGTAGTGGTGGTGGTGGTGATGGTGATGGTAGTAGTGGTGGTGGTGGTGGTGGTGGTGGAGCAAGGTGAGGGGACTTGGAGTTGATCCTGCAGGAACCTCCACCACTATCTGCCCCTGACCAGGTACATCCCCTCTCTGAGCCTGCTTCCCTGCACACACAGTGGAGGTGGGAATGCCACCCCTCGCATCGGCACAGGGTCAGGGAGACCCACCATGCGGAGAGGACCTGGCCCGTGGCTCCTCACTGATGGCCTTCTGCCCACCCCCAGGACCTGAGCCTAGGACACCCATTGTCTGGCAGGTGGTCTCCCTGGGCTCCAGGATGGCAGAGGGGGCCTCCCACCCGCGTCGCCAAGCCCACACCACAGCTGGCGGGCATGAGCTCGGCTGTCTCGGAGTCCCACAGTGGTCAGCGTCTGCCCGCTCTCTGCCCACCCGGGGACAAGCAGAGCTCTCAAGGGGCCACCAGGTGGGCAGCCCTGGATGCCTCCCGAGGTCCTGCCAGCTTTGGCAGGTGGCAGGACGGGGATGCGGGGTCGGAGAGGGCCAGCCTGGAGTATCTAAATATTTGCTTTCTTACAGAACGGCATTCTTGGGGCTATCAGCCAATGTGTAGAAGTCATCAGCGCCCAGCCCCCGCTGCCGCGGGATGCCAGGGGCAGGAGGCGCCTGCAGCCTCACCTGACCCACGCTCTCCAGCAAGTCCCAGCACAGGGCCTGTCCCTGCCCAGGGGGGGTGGGGGGGTGCGGGTGGCAGTGGGCGGGCAGTGAACCCGGACACTCCTGGGCCAGCTTGTGCCCCGCACAGGGCAGCTGGAGAGCCCTCCTGCCAGCCTTCCTTCACATATGTGCCCAGGCTCACATGCACATGCTGGCCACTGGGCCAATGTCCCCATGGGCTAGCCCAGGGACCCCAGGGAGGGACGCAGGAAAAGCTGCCAAACCCTCTGATAGAGTTCCAGCAAAAGCCATGGAAGGCATAGAAGAGCTAAGTCAAATCCTAACACTCTTAACTTGCTGTGTGAGGTTGGACAATATACTCTACCTCTCTGGGCCTCCCTTCCCCATCTGTGCAACGGGAATAATAAAGATGATTTGTTGAATAAGCCACACCGCCCTGATCGGCAGCACGTGTGTTTTTATGGTTCCTTCAACAAGCACTTAGCGACCTTGAGACGTTACTCCTGTTTTCCAGGCCTCAGAACCTCCACTTGTAAAATGGGCAGGTTAGAACAGCGAGCCCGACGCTCCTTCCATAACTACCATGGTCGGCATCAACCCTGATCATCGACGCCCGCTTTTCTCGCTACTAAGGAAAGAAGGGGGTTCTTGAGATGGCAGAGTTTCAGCAAAAGGAATGCATGTCTAAGGGGACGGTGCAGGTGGGGCGGGCACCTCGTGGACGCTGAGTGGGGCTGAAGGGCCAGCAGGATTCTCTGCCAGCACGTCTCTGTCACAGAGACCTCCGTCCCTGGAGGGTGTGCGCTACCACTCACGGGCCGTGTGGCCTTGGTCAGGGCATTCAACCTCCCCCCCTCAGCCTCCCCATCTGTAAACATGGAGTAATACTGCTGGTTTCCCGGGAGGTGCTGAAGTGGGGGGGTGATATGTGTGGTCCGCTAGGTGGGCAGGATCACCCTCTTCCCAGTGGGTTTCTCTGCCCTTCCTCACTCACCCACTCGCCCCCTCGGCACACAGGTCCTCGCCAGCCCCCTGAGCACTGGGCAGTCCTCCGAGAGGTGGGCAGGCAGGGGCGCAGCAGACGAAGCCCGCTCTCAATAAGACTAGGACACAGAGTGAGCTGACAGAGTGGCCCTCGGGACCCAGGAAACCTCTCTTGGGTTTGAGCGGAGCCCTCAGGGCAAGAGAAGCCATGTCAGGATGAGAGGAGAAACACGCCCAGCAGAGGGATAGTCTGTGCAAAGGTCCTGAGGCAGGGGCCAGCCTGGGCAGCCTTCATTCTGCCTGTCATCCCCTCCACCCATTTCCTTGATGGCACAACAAGGCCCTAGGACCGCAGTCTGCTTCAGGGAAGTGGTAAGACACCGTGGGCGCTCTCCTGGTCACCGTGGGCCGCTCTCCTGGTCACTGTGACTCCTCCTGAATTTAGGACAGCTGTGCAGCCTTTTTTCTTTTTTTCCCCAAGTGTGAGGAGCACAGGGCCAGGGCGGCCGAGCCTGAGGCCTCCTCCTAGGAGCGGGGATGCCCGTGGGAGGCATGTGGGCCCTCCCGGAGGCTTCAGGCCAAAGTCAGATCTTGAAAGGGCCAGCTCCGCAGGTCGGGTCAGCAGGCTGCAGGGCAGGGCGGGACTACAGCAAATCCCCCTGCACAAAGCCAGGCAGGCCTGCCGCCACCCTGGAGAGCCCCTGCGCTGACCCCAGCCCCAACGGGGGACCCAGCCTTTATCCCTCCCTGTCCATCAGCCCACAGGGCTGTGGAGGTGAGACCCCAGGCCAGAGCCTTGGGGCGGGGGGAGCCCCAGCGCAGCCTCCCCACCCCAGCCCTGCTCCTGCCCGGGACCTGGCCAGCCCAGCCTGAGGCCCCCAGGCTACAGCCTCAAAACCAGCCACCTCCGGAAGCCCCACGCGGCCCCCCCCAGCTTCCGTCCACCCCGCTGGCCTCTCCCGAGCTCCGGCCTTCCTGCCTTCGTGGACTCCCGATGAAGGTCCAGTAACGTACATCCGCGTGAGCGGCACCCAGAAGCCCCTTTCGGCCCTCTCTGGTCACTCCGTCTGTCCCTGCCGAGGGCCACCACTCTTGACTTCCGCCACTGTGGAGGGGCAACGCCCGTCTTCCTGCGCCTGGGCCACACAGAGGCTCCGCCCGTCTCCCTCCAGCCGTGGGGTGGGAGGTTCATCACGCCACTGCCCGTGGGGTCCACGCAGCCCTCTGCCCGCAGCTGTCCATCCTGTGACCACACCGCCAGATGCTCTTGATGGGCATTTGGCCGTTTCCTCCAAACGCAGGGCAGCGGCCACCTCCTGCTGCAGGACAAATGCCCCAGGACTTAGCAACGCGGCACGACCACGACGGTTCATCATCTCATCGTCCCCGTGCCTCGGGAAGCCAGCGGTGGCCTGGCTGGGTGGCTCTGCTCAGGTCTCTCACCAGGCTGCAGGCCGGGCGTCCAGTGGGACCGCAGGCCGCGCAGGCTTGACTGGAGCAGGAGAGCTGCGCCCACCGCGGCCGCTCCCGTGGCTGTGGGCAGAGGCCCGTTCCTGACCGGGAGGGCCTCTCTGCAAGACTGCTGGGGGGACCCGCCGCCCCCCAAGGCCGGCCTGGCCAAGCTCTGCGAGCACGTCCAGGCACCTCCAGGCCTGACTCCCACCATGCCCAGTCCTGGTCCTTGTCCCTGGGGAACGGGCCACCTGACTGTCCCCCCACTGCCCAGCTCCATGCACCGAGGGGCAGCCTCTGGTGGAAAAGCCGCACCCCCGCTGTCAGACCCAGGTTCTTGTCCCCGTGCCGCCCCGTGGGGCCCCGTGGGGCCCCGAGCGTCTCTGAGTCCCCAACTGCAGCCCCACCCAGGGACCCTGGGGACCACACGCATCAGGGCAGCCCGGCCCCGGCGCACCCCCCTGACGCACGTGCTCCCTGGTCTGTGGCGTCCGTCCGAGGAGGCCCCGAGGAGGCCAGGCCAGGCCGACTCCTCACCAGAGCCCAGGCCGCTCCTGCCTCCCGGGGGTGTGGACGGCGAGGCCACCAGCCTCCCGGGGGCGCAGCCCGCTCGCCTCTCCTGCTGCCCAATCGAGACCCGGGTGCATGGGCCCACGCGGCCTTGGACCCCCTGGTGAGGCCAGCCTGGCCGTCCAGGCCCGGCTCCTCCCGCCTGCACATGCGGAGCAGGCCCGGGGCCAGGCCTGGGCAGATCCTGCAGCTCCGGCCTCAGCGCCCCGGGATGGGCGGGGAGACCCGCTCAGGGCAGAGGACCAAGCAGGGGGGCTGGCCTGGGCACCTGGTCGCCAGGAGGCAGGCGGGTGCTCCCGGGGCTGGGCTCCAAGGGGGACCTGGGCACCGAGAAGAGGCCCGAGGCTGGAGGGAGGCCGGACCCCGCGGCTGCGGGGCGGCCCTGGGCCGATGCTGGGGCAGCGCAGGCCGGCGCGAGCGAGCGGCCAGGAGATGACGTGCCCCGTCCTGGTTCCACGGACGTGAGGCACGTGCCTCCGGAGCTTCCTGGCCGCCCTCCACAGGGTGGCCCGCCCTGCCCGGCCACCTCCCGAGGACCCCGAGCTTGGCCGCCAGCTGTGGGGAGGCCAGGTGGCTCACCCCCTCTGTGCCCCCGTCTCCCCAGAGGTCAGACCAGAGTCACGGAGACCTGGCCTGCCCCACAGGGACGGCTCGGCCTCGCATCCCGCAGTCGCCGCTGCCCGTTCTCCGAGGCTCCTGGGACACCACAGAGGACCTCTGCCCACCTGGCGCTGCCCGGCAGGAGGCCCCACCCCACCTGCCCTCTGCCCGGCTCCTGGGACTGATGGAGAGACGGGGTCACGGGAAGGCAGCCACTGCCACCGTGGGCCACCCCAGGCAGAGGAGGGGACAGGCTGAGCCCCACGGCCCTGGCCCCTCCCTGCTCTCAGGGCCCTGGCAGGGGCTGGCTCTGTGCAGGGAGGTGTGGGTCACCCGACTCCCACGGCAGGGAGGGACACGAGCATCTCCCAGCCCATCTTCAGGCAAAGAAACCGAGGCTCGGGGACACGAGTCACATGAGGGGACCAGCCCCTGCTCACACAAGGGGACCTGAGCCCAGGCTCACCTGCCTCAAAGCATCCACCTGTCACACGCACACAGAGATGGACACACGCGCCACCTGCAGCCCGGTCACCCTCCCCCTGGGCTCCTGCACCGCTGGCCGTCCCCGTGCGTCCTCGGCGCTAGGCCTCATCTTACCAAACACGGTAAGCAGGCTCGGACACCGAGGCCACTTTGCAGGTGAGCAGATGAGGCCCGGAAGGTGGAGCCACGTGCACGGCCACTGGCCAGGCGGGAGTCTGCGCGCGGGACACCCGAATGCTGGGCTGCTGGGGCCGGGCCTTCCCTTGCCACTGCCGCAGGCCGGGCGAGGCTCCACCCAGGGCTCTGGGACAGGGTGGGGTCCACCATCCCTTCCCCCCAAGCCTTGTGGTGACGTGGGTGGGACTCCCCGAGGCCCTGGACCCACTGGCCCAGCCTTACCCTACCTGGCCTCTGGGGCACCCTCTGCCCATGAGGCCCCCACCCTCAGGTTCCCGGGCCCCAGGCTCTTCTTCTTTTCTTCTTTCACTTTGAGCCAAGCAGGTTAAAAACATGCCAAAAACGCGCCCCTCTCGCTTTAGTGCACTCACATAATATGTGGCAAAGAAGGCTGCGTTAATCGCTGGGGACCTACATTTTTCAGTGACATTAATCTCTAGCCGGAAAAGCCTTCTGGACGGTTCTTTTCAGTCTGAAGGCACTTAACGTTGGCCAGGGGAGCAGAAGGGGCCGGCCTGGAATTCCTCTGCCTCCCAACACCACACCCACCAGCCCAGCCAGCTCCCTGGTGGTGGCGGGGTGAGGGAGATGCCTGCAGGGGACATGGGGGGACAAGGGGAGGGTGCTGAGTGAGGCAGGCGAGCCGTGGGGTGCACCAGGCCGAGAGCTGGCTGCACCCCGTGCAGTGCCCGTGAGCAGAGCCAGCGTCACTCGAGGAGTCGCATGCACTGGTGGCTGTGTGTGTGCACCAGGACACGGGCACCAGCCTGCAAGACGCCTGTGTGCGTGCACAGGCGGGCCCGGTGCGCGTGTGCGTGCAACCGCGTACACCAGGATGCACGTGGGCCCATCAAGAGTGCGCGTGCAGGAGGAGCCGTGCCTGTGGCTGCGAGGGGAGCGGGTGTGCCGCACGCGGTGGCATGTGGCGTCTGTGCACGCACACTGCTGGAGGGCGTCTGCGGGCCCCGGGTGATGGCGAGCCGCGGAGGGCATGCGCGAAGCTGGGCCTGTGCGCGCATGTGGGGAAGGCCGCCATCAGGCCTGGGAGAGTGGCCTGGCTTTGACTCTGTCCCCAGGACGTGGTATCCCCACACGCACCTGGAGCATCTGGACAGACAGGTGAGACCCTCTCCCCCTGGCCCAACGTGTCAGGAGACAGGGACAGTCGTGAACAAGGGTGCCGACTGTGGTGTCCCGTCCGATCCCACTCACAGGGGCCAATCCCACTCCTTACTGCAACTCCTTCACGTTGGTGGCTTGAAGTTGACCATGACCGGGTTACAGATCTGTGCACCAGGGGAATCAGGAAATGCCAAACCCAGGCTCTTCTTCTCCAGGAGCCTGGAACACACCACTGTGGGGAGAGCCCGTTGTTGACCACTCACAGCACACCACTGGGGAGAGCCTGTTGTTGACCACTGGGGAGAGCCCGTTGTTGACCACTGGGGAGACAGTCTGTCCTCGGCTGAAGCAGATCCCACATGCGCTGGTTTTCTTGTATGTGAATGAACATGTTTGCATGTGTGCATGCGTGTGTGCATGCGTGTGTGTGTGTGTGTGTGTGTGTGTGTGTGTGTTTGCCCCAAAGTAGCTCCCAGACCGCGTGCTGTAAGCACACAGATTAGCACATGGACTCAGAAGAGAGACAGAAGAGGCCGGCGGAGAGCCCAGGGAGCTGCCTGGGCACAGCTGCTTCACTCCCGAGGGTGGGTCCCTTCCCAACCCGAGGGCTGTTGATGAAATTCTCCAAAAATGAAAACAGCCAAGGCAGAAAGTCTGCATGAACGTAAAACTGGACGTGATCCTCACCCAGTACTGAGCACCGTCAAACCAGACTGCTGTGAGCCCCGAGCCCCAGAGGCAGGGCACTCGGGCCAGGAAGGCTAGGACAAGGGATAGACTGGCCAGGATGTGGAGGAGCAGAGCCTCAGTTTCGTGTGCTATCCTCCTGTCAGGTGGCTGTGTGCCTGTGAACACGTGGCTTAACATCTCTGAGCCTCGGTTTACTCATTGCAATATAGAGACAATAATACCACCTCCCTAAGGTCTTTCTGTGTGAACTCAATGTATAAAAACGAAGGGCTCTAGGTCACCACTACCCAGCACCTATGCTCTCATCACTTGGTGCTGACCACAATGTGACTTTAATTCCTGTCACCCTCTGCACGCTCATGGCTATCATCAGCCCCAGTCTGCAGACGGCATCACGGAGGCTCAGAGGGATCAACAGACCTGGCCCCGCCCCAGAGCTAGAAAGTGGTGGATTCGGGTTTGTGTGACATCCAGCTCTGAAAGACCGGCCGCTGTCCCCCGGAGAGCTGGACAGCCGGAGCGAAGGCCTCAGACAACCGCTCAGGACAGACAGAGCGCAGCCGTGGAGGCCCAGAGGCCGCAGGAAAGGAGGCCCCTTGCCGGAGCAGAGGGAGCCGGAACGTCAGGGAGCTTGGAATGCCACCCAGGAGCCACGGAAATCTCTCCAAGGACGTCAGATAGGGGACTGAAGACGTGGTGGTGACCAGGTGTCTGTCCCAGGAGAATCGGCCTGCCTGGTGACGCGGAGGGCGGATCAGACAGGAGGCAGGTTTGGAGGCTGAGAAGAGGTGACCACATCGTCCAGGTGAGAGAGGGCTGTGCCCTGGGCGCAGGCGGTGGCCATGGGGACGGAGGGGGTGGACGACCTGAGAGATGCGTGGAGACGTGGGCCAGCAGGCTCTGGTGACAGGGAGTGCGGGGCGAGGCGGAGGCAGGAATCCAAGGTGAGACCAGGGTGGGGGTGGCGGCCCTGAGACGGGGACGCGGGGGAGGAGCAAAGCTGGAGTCCAGGCAGAAGCTGTCCAGTGAGGCCCCCGAGTGCCGAGTGCCGGGGTGGGGCAGGGGCTGTAGCCAGGGCTCCCTGCAGGAGCCCTGTTTGGGGAGATAGCTAAGATTGCGGTTGACTATGGGCCATAGACATTTTTGGGCATTGTCGCCTTCCGTAGTCTCACGGGACTTGGCCCAAGATCTCGAGAGATTTGAGGAGTGACTCGGCAGATCGAGCAAGCACCATTCCTGCTCGGGCGCATGGGATGAGACCAGAGAGAGAAAGGACAGGGTTATCGCTATTGTATAGATACATTGTAGTTTCTTGTAAGAGTACGTGGCTTGGTTTCTTGTGAGAGTGAAAGGACAGGGTTATCGCTATTGTATAGATACATTGTAGTTTTCTTGTAAGAGTACGTGGTTGGTTTCTTGTGAGAGTGTGTATGTAGTGTTAGAAATTACAAGAGACAGAGACAGAAAGATTAAAGAATTTTTTCGTCTCCATCCTGTCTCCGGACTCCTTCCCGCGGCGCTGCCGTTCCAGGCTGCAATCCCTTTCCGGCGGCTAACAGTTGGTGGCCCGTACGGGGAATTCAGCACGGCAGGTAAGAACTGAGAAACCTCGCAGGAGTCTCTAGTCAGAGCGGTTAAAATGGGTTCGAAAATAACTAAGACCCAAGTGTACGAGGCTCTTGATGAATTCTTTGATATGGATGAGTCTGTCGTTAGTGAGGAGGATTTAGAAAACAGTGAAGGCAATCATAAAAGCGTAGATTCCGCTGAGTCAACTAAGACCAGTAAGGAGAGTATTAGAAGTGTCCCCAAAATTACAAAGATCCGAGCTGCTAAAGCTATTCAAGATTTATTAGAGATATTTCAAGGATACATGGTCTCAATTGAACCTGGGACTCAGGATGTTACTGAGTCAGTTAGGACCAATGAGAGTAGTAGTAGTGAGGAGGAATTAACTAAAGGTGATTTTGAGAAAATGAATAAAAGGAAATTAAGGAAGACCAAGATAAGGGATCATCAAGTGGAGGAACTTGTGTCCTCTACTCCCCCATGGGTGAAATCGATTACAGAAAATATGAAGGGTATCACTAGACGTTTGCATACCCTAGAAATAGAAATAAAAAGTCTTTCTGAGCACTTATGCGCTCTCGAGGGTAACTCACAGATACATTGGGAACTGCCAGTATTTGAATATGAAAATGGACAGAGGGGCCACCAGCCAATAGATTTCAAAACAATAAAAAATCTCAAAGAGGCAGTAATGACTTATGGACCCCAAGCTCCTTTCACGTTGAGTATATTGGAGTCCCTTAACACCTTTAGCTTAACCCCCGCAGACTGGAAACGTCTATGTAAAGCAACATTAAGTGGGGGACAATACTTGGTTTGGCGATCGCAATTTCAGGAACTTTGTATAGAAACAGCTAAAAGAAATGCAGATGCGGGGTTTGGAGACCATAATATAGAAATGCTCACAGGAGAAGGGCAATTCGCAGACATACAGGATCAAAAACATTATACCCCAGGAGTATATGCTCAGATAAATGCAGCTGCCTTAAAGGCATGGAAAACTGTACAAGGACCTGGGGATCTACAAGGTAGCTTGTCCAAAGTAATTCAAGGACCTAATGAACCATATGCTGAATTTGCTGATAGACTTTTGAGAACTGCAGGTAGAGTTTTTGGAGACATTGATCAAGTTATGCCATTAGTTATTCAATTAGCGTACGAAAATGCTAATAAATATTGCCAGGAAGTCATCAGGCCATGGAAAAATAAAAGGATCTTTCCATATATATACAACTATGTAAAGATGTAAATGATGCCTTTGTCACAGGGAATGTGATTGCAGCAGCTGTGAGAGATGCTGCCCCTCAAAATTTTACAAGGGCTCAACATAGACATTATAATCAATCAGGATATTCTAGGCAAAATTATCATAATCAATCAGGCTATTCTAGGCAAAATCCCCAAAGAGAAATAAGACCAAATTCATACCGTACTCCAGGTTGCTGCCCCAGGTGTAAGAAAGGAAATCATTGGGCCAATAAATGCTATTCAAAATTTGACATCCATGGAAATCCTTTGTTCAGGAATTCAAAAAACAGGGCACGGGGCCCAATGCCCCGGGGCCCACAAATGTACGAGGCATTGGAGGAGGAGTATCCTCAAGCATCCACTCAGATGCTTCCCCGACACAATCCCTATTACCCATCCACTCCCTCGCCAGAGGAACAGGAGGAAATGCAGGATTAGACCTCTGTTCCACCGCCCCCGAATAGTGTTAACACCTGAAATGGGGGTTCAACTGATTCCCACAGGAGTCAGGGGACCTCTTCCCTCAGGGACTGTAGGACTTATTATCGGGCAAAGTCCTGAAAGCTTATTAGGTTTGCAAGTGACCCCAGGCGTAATAAACTCAGACTATAAAGGGGAAATAAAAATAATGCTTAGCTCACCCCAAAGTATAAGTTCTATTAATCAGGGAGATAGAATTGCTCAGCTGCTCCTCCTTCCAAATTTACATAATTCATTTAAAATGAATATGCCTCTAAATAGGAACAATAGAGGATTTTGTTCCACTGATTCGAAACCCATGGTTTGCTGGGTTCGGGACTGTACAAGGAGGCCTATGTGTAAAATAAGAATCCAAGGAATAGAAATGGAGGGTCTTATAGATACTGGAGCTGATTCTTCCATCATTAATTTACGTCAATGGCCCAAACACTGGCCTCTACAAAAAGCTTCAACCAGTTTAAGAGGCTTGGGATATAATAACCTCCCAGAAAAAAGTGCGGTAATTTTAAAATGGGAGGATGATGAAGGACATAAAGGCACATTTCAGCCTTATGTTTTACCTAATCTACCGGTTACTTTATGGGGAAGAGATATTTTACAACAAATGGGAGTACACCTTGCAACCAAACCTGCAGGTGTTAAATGTAAAAACATACAGGGTAATCTTAACCCTAAAAGAAATCATCAAAAAGTACAGGGCAAGCTTAACCCTAAAAGAAATCATTATCATATAGGAAAAAGACATTTTTCTTTGGGGCCACTGAGAAA
The DNA here is from genome assembly GCA_025594165.1 of Tamias sibiricus. Taxonomy (NCBI): domain Eukaryota; kingdom Metazoa; phylum Chordata; class Mammalia; order Rodentia; family Sciuridae; genus Tamias; species Tamias sibiricus. The sequence goes on along the minus strand of CM046658.1, from coordinate 17,743,372 downwards.
ATAATTTTGAAAATACCATGGCTTTCTGATAAGCCAGTGTGGGTCCCTCAGTGGCCCCTATCTAAAGAGAAATTACAAGCGGCCCACCTACTAGTTAAGGAACAATTAAAAGCAGGACATATAGAACATTCCACCTCTCCCTGGAATTCCCCCATATTTGTGATCAAGAAAAAATCAGGAAAATGGCGATTATTACATGATCTTAGACAAATTAATAAAACCATGCAAGTCATGGGCCCTACTCAACCTGGACTTCCGAATCCTATAGCTATTCCAAAAAATTTCCATGTTATTAGTCTTGATATAAAGGATTGCTTCTTTTCTATTCCCCTACATCCTCTGGATGCCCCCAGGTTTGCTTTTTCAGTTCCTTCTATTAACAATAATGGCCCTGATCAGAGATATCAATGGAAGGTTTTGCCGCAGGGAATGGCTAATAGCCCCACCATATGCCAAATATATGTGGACAAGGCTATCCAACCCATTAAAAATAAATATCCAAACCTCATGTGTCTACATTACATGGATGATATTTTACTGGCCCACCCTAATCAAAAAATCTTATTTAATATATTCAGTGACATGGTAGAAAATTTTAAAAAATACGGATTATATATAGCAGAAGAAAAAGTTCAAACCAGATCTCCCATATTATATTTAGGATTTAAAATCATGGATACTTTTGTTAGACCCCAAAAAATTTTAATAAATAAAGAACATTTAACCACCCTCAATGATTTCCAAAAACTACTGGGAGACATTAATTGGCTTCGCCCTACACTAAACCTCACTACTGGCCAATTAAAACCTTTATTTGATATCCTTCGAGGGGCCCCTGATCCATCCTCACCGCGAACATTGACTCCTGATGCTAGGAAAGCTTTAAAGGTAGTAGAAAAAGCCATAGAAGGAGCTCATTGTGACAGATTTGATTTAACTCAACCGCTGATATTGATTATTATTTCTTCACAATATACACCGACAGGAGTATTTTGGCAACAAGGGCCTTTATTATGGATACATTTGCCTGTCTCTCCTAAAAGCATAATTGAGTCATATACCTCCATGGTGGCTAAACTTATTCTTCAAGGACTTAAAACTTCTACTAAAATATTTGGCATTCACCCTGCTACTATTATTACTCCCTATTCATCGTCACAGATTGAATATTTATGCTTCAATGATAATGACTGGGCTATAGCTAGATGCTCTACCTCTGCAAATTTTGATAATCACCTTCCTAAGTCTCCTATATTATCTTTTTGTATTAATCATCCTATTATATTTCCACAGGTAATAAAAAATCAACCTATTCCTAAGGCATTTAATGTATTTACAGATGGGTCCTCAAATGGTACTGCTGCAGTAGTCACTACAAAAGAAAATATGACTTACATAACTGCACACAAATCAGCTCAACTAGTGGAATTGGAAGCTGTGGTAAGAGCTCTGGAAAATTTTAGAGACCAGCCCATAAACATTTTTTCAGATAGCCACTATATTGTACAAGCCGTCCCAAAATTAGAGTTAGCAGGACCAATAGCACCTCATACTCCAGCCTTTAAATTGTTTTATCAGATACAAAAACTTTTGTGGGCAAGAAAAGAACCTCTATTCGTAGGCCATATTAGAGCACATACTAATTTGCCTGGCCCCCTCCATGAAGGTAATCAAAAGGCAGATGAACTTACAAAAACAATATTTATACTTTCAGCACTACAACAAGCTACTTTATTTCATTCCCAGTTTCACGTCAACAGCACCACCTTGCAACGTAGGTTTAAAATCACAAAGGAGCAAGCCAGAACAATTGTAAAAGATTGTAAATCTTGTATAACACATTTGCCCAATCCTCATTTTGGTGTTAACCCTAGAGGATTAATGCCCAATCATTTGTGGCAGATGGATGTTACTCATGAGCCAAGCTTTGGAAAATTGCAATTTATTCATGTAACCATAGATACATGCTCAGGCATGATTTTTGCTTCCTTACATTCCGGAGAAAAAGTTAAAGATGTCACATCTCATTGTTTACAAGCTTTTGCTGCATTGGGCATCCCCAAAATGCTTAAAACAGATAATGGTCCCGCTTATATGTCCTCATCTTTCAAACAGTTTTGCGCAAAATTCAACATATCCCATAAAACAGGCATCCCATACAATCCTCAGGGTCAAGGCATTATTGAAAGAGCAAACCGCACACTAAAAGTTATGTTGTTAAAACAGAAAGAAGGAAACTGGAAAAATCCTAAGGACAGATTGGCAGTTGCCCTGTTTACTTTAAATTTTTTAACTTTAGACTCTGATGGTTATTCTGCTGGAGACAGACATTGGAACCCACATCAACAACATAAACCTTTGGTTTACTGGAAGGATGTTCTTTCAGGTACATGGAAGGGTCTGGATCCAGTATTAATTTGGGGGAGAGGATCTGTTTGTGTCTTTCCAAAGCATGAATCCTCTCCAATATGGATACCATCTAGATTAATAAAGCAGGTACCACATCAAAAGGATCAAGATGAAGTTGTTGAGGAATCAAGATTAATAAAAAAGGTACAAAATCAAGAGGACCATGATGAAGATATGGAATGATTCCCTTAAAAGAGTCCTTCAAAATATGTCACAACTTAAGTGTCATTCCTCCCAGCTGGGACGAAGAGATCTCTCTTTAGTGTGCACACAATTATATATATTTTTTTTTTACTTTTTATATATGTGTTTATTTGTGTATTTGTCTAAATTTCATGTTAATGTGACGTCACAAATATATGTTTGTATGTGCGTCTGTCCAGTGTGACATCAAAAATAACAAAGCGCTTGTGAATATATATATATGGATCCAAATAACTCTAATTCATTTAAGTTTAAGAGTATTCAAAATGGGTAAATAATTTAATAAGTGAAGGTACCTTCAATTTTGTTTTATAGGTGTCCCAGGGACTTCTCTTTAGCAAAAAATATGACTAGGGCTGTATAACCTGATATTTTGGTGTTTTGACATGAGGTTGCTTATTTGTTATTAACTTCATTTGTTTAATAAATGATTAATTTCAATTATTTCAACAGGTAAAGGACTGCTGTGTATGCAGAAACTCGAGAGTTCCAGCTAACAAATTATTTCTCCAAAGTGCTTTTAGTTTTTCTTTAATCTATCTTTAATGCAGTAATTACCCTCAGTCTTTCTTTGTTTTGTTCTAAATATGATATTTTGCCAGCTTATGTTTGTGGGAGCTCAGGCTGCAATGTGTGTGAGCAGAAATCAACTTATTTTTCCAATCTAATAATTCTATTATTTAGTTTGACAACTCGCCTCTTGACTCAGTGCTGGAATAGCACTGCCTTTCCTTTAACAATTGATGCTTCAGTCTCTAGATAGCGGGCCCTGAAGATTTGCCGGTGGCATCGTCTAGACATAAAAAAGACGGCTGCTTCTACAGCTGCAGGGATCGCGGTCGCTGCAAGCATCCCTGCTGCTCAAATGTCAAACAACCTCACCAGCAGTGTGGCCTCTGCTCTGCATGCATGGGGCCTCCTAGATCTACGTGTTATAACAAGTGGACATTTTGATCTTTCATTGTTTGGGACTTCATGGGACAGTACCTTGCGGGTATTTGTTTAGAGAACTCACTGTGTTACTTGATAGAACTTAGGGCAGCTGATTTGTTTAAAGAATTTGATATGCTATGCAATTTGACTTGTCACCAAAAGGCTTGTCGCCTTAAAGCCGCAGCATCTCCTCCCAATTGGACGGCTGTTAGTCATCTTACACAGTCGATCCTAAAGGGCTCCATTGGATGGCTGGTTAGCCAATGACGGGTAAGATCCCCAGAGGGGGACAACCTAAGACAGGCACAGTCGCATGGGACAGTCTCATGTGGCCGACATATCAACCTAAGACAGGAGTCAAGGGCACAGCCTTGATTATCCAATGACGGGTAAGAATGTTGGTTGCACATAGACGTCCTAGAGCATCCCCTCTTTTAAAACAAAAGGGGGAAATGCAGGAGCCCTGTTTGGGGAGATAGCTAAGATTGCGGTTGACTATGGGCCATAGACATTTTTGGGCATTGTCGCCTTCCGTAGTCTCACGGGACTTGGCCCAGGATCTCGAGAGATTTGAGCAATGACTCAGCAGATTGACATTTTTGGGCATTGTCGCCTTCCGTAGTCTCACGGGACTTGGCCCAAGATCTCGAGAGATTTGAGGAGTGACTCGGCAGATTGAGCAAGCACCATTCCTGCTCGGGCGCATGGGATGAGACCAGAGAGAGAAAGGACAGGGTTATCGCTATTGTATAGATACATTGTAGTTTCTTGTAAGAGTACGTGGCTTGGTTTCTTGTGAGAGTGAAAGGACAGGGTTATCGCTATTGTATAGATACATTGTAGTTTCTTGTAAGAGTACTTGGTTGGTTTCTTGTGAGAGTGTGTATGTAGTGTTAGAAATTACAAGAGACAGAGACAGAAAGATTAAAGAATTTTTTCGTCTCCATCCTGTCTCCGGACTCCTTCCCGCGGCGCTGCTGTTCCAAGCTGCAATCCCTTTCCAGCGGCTAACAGCTCCCCACTCAGGAGGTGGGAGCAGGGGGTGCAGGGCCAGGAGGAGGCACCCCAGGCAGAGCGGGCAGAGCCTGACTGCATTCAGGAACCCGGAGAGGAGCGTCCCCACCAGCCCAGGACCCACGGCCACCGCAGTGGGCGCTGCTCAGGCCTTGACCCACTCATCACTGAGGGCACCAGCGGGCTTGAGAGGCGAGGCCCCTTGTCCAGGGTCACTGGGCTAGAAAGTGGTGGCCTGTGGCTGAGCCCACGGCTCCACCGCCCAGCGGGAGCTCAGAAGATGGAGAAGGGGCGGCCAGCGCGATGGGAGGGAACGGAGCATGCAGGGCCACCGAGCCAAGAGAGGACAGGCAGGTGGCTGCTGCAGAGGTCCTGGGGGGTCAAGTCACAGGGCAAACCCAGGTCCTAACCCAAGAGGATCTGATGGCTGCACCGAGCAGAGGGTGAGACACGGAGGAGACTCCAGACCCGGCTTCTCTGCTCCCAAGGCCCCGCCCCGGTTCAATTCCTTGGCCTCCCCTGGCTTCAGTCACCAGCCCAGCTGCTGGTCCCTCTCCCCCTGCCGTGTGACCCGGTCTCCGCAGGCGTCTCTGGGAACATCGGGCCCAGTGCGCTCCCAGGGAGCTGAGCGCCAAGGCAGCCGGGTGGCACAGGAGAGGCCCCACGCCCTGGCAGCCCCGCCCCGCTGCTCCATTGATCTCTCTAGCGAGGTGACATCAAGGGGTGTTTTCACAGAGGCGGGGCCTCGGGGCCAGTGGGCAGAGCAGCGGCCATTAATCACCCGGGTGGGAAGCCACCGCCCCAGGTCACCAGATCCCCAGGCGCCTGGCATCCCCCGCCGACCCTGCACCTCCGCCTGGCGCCCTGAGAGGGGGCCCAGGGACCGGGAAGGCTGGGGTGCCTGTGTGTCTGTAGGTGGACGCTCCTGGGCACACGGACACGTGTGTGCGGTTGCACCGACGTGTGTCTCCGCGGCGTGTGCGCATGCGCACGGCTGCGCGAGGGAACACAGGCCTCCGCGAGCCCCTGTGCAAGCAGACCAGGCCCAGCGGGAGCCGGGGCTTGAGGACCCCACGGACCTGGGTCAAGGTCGGGCCCTCCCCCCCCCGGGCGGGGCCCCGGGACCAGTGGCTTCCCCTCAGGAGCCCTACTTCCTCATTTGTCACCAGCGGTGCGACAACTGCATGTTCCCGTGGGGACGGGAGAGGCCGTTCTAGGGCCACATCCAACGCGCACGCGTTCTGCTCCCGGGGCACACGACGCCGTGGACAGGGAAGCCTGTGTGGTCAGCAGGACCCCTGCCCACAGGCCCGGATGTCACCGCCATGTGGCAGAAGGAAGCCTGGCCCCCAGCGGGCACTTTTCTCCAGATGCTGCCCAGCGGTCAGGGAGAGGCCTGGGGCCTGCAGGAGGGCGCGGCCTTCTCCATGCTGCGAGGGAGGGGCCCGTGGGTGGCCGCAGGGGCTGAGAGCAGCCCTGACAACGCGGCAGAGCCCGGGGCACCTTGCCCAGCCTCACGCACCCACGCAGGGCCTCGGCCCGGCTGCTGCGTCAGGGACTTCTAGAAGGGTTTCGCCAGCTTTAGGAAGCTCCAAAGGCCCCGGAACTACCACAGCCCCCGGGTTTCTGATCTGGGCTCTGGGGGACACCTGACCTAGCCTCTGAGGCCAAGCTGCCGTGGGCGGAAGGGCCAGGCAGAGAGGCACCCGGAATGGCCACCCTGAGATCTGCGGGGCCCCAGCAAGTCACAGACTCAGCCGAGCCTCATGGGCACAATGGGACACCTCAGGAGAGGCACAGGGGACAGGTGGCACTAGAGCTCCTCAGTGAGTTAGCAGACCTGACCGCAGCAAGACAGGCGAGGCCGGCCGCTGCACTGACCCTCTAAGGCCGGAGTCCAGGGTCTCTCCAGAGGCTGGCTGGCACCTGACCAGACCAGAAAACCCTTAGGGAAGGCCCGGGCCTCACCCTGCCCCACCCCCAGCTGTCAGCCACCTCTGCCTCTCTTGCCACCCGCCCTCTCCAACCCACAGACCCTGCCTGTGCTGCCCAGGGTCCCTCACCAGGGTCCTACCTGGCCCCCACAGCCTCTCCCTGCAGCCTCTAACCCCACTGCCGCCCCCCAGGTCCCAGCATCCAGTCCAACACCCTGAAGAGATCATGAGTTCAAAGCCAGCGTTAGCACTTTAGTGAGGACCTGCATCTTAGCAAGACCCTGTCTCAAAATAAAAGATAAAAAGGGCTGGGGATGTAGCCCCGTGGCTCAGCCCCCCCCCCCCCCGCCCCGGGTCCAATCCCCAGTACTCAAAAGAAAAGAAGAAAGAAAAAAGAAACTCCTCTTACCACTTGCCAGTCTGTTCCAGGCAGATGCTGACAGACACGTCCCTGTCCTTCATAGAAGCAGCACATCGTCCTCCATTTCTTCAGCTGACACTGTCTCGGCAATGACCCACCCTGGAACCTAGAGAGCGGCCTCCTGTCTTGGTCAAAGGCTGGAGAAGGCTCCCTCTGGAGTCCAAGACACAGATGCCTCTCCTCCGGGTGGACTTGAGGCTGTCTCTGGAACCCTGCTGTGTGTCACAGGAACGTCATTCCGCACACAGTGAGTTCGTTTCTGGAGAAGCTCCGAGATGTCAGGTTGTGGGGCCAAAGGCTGCAAGAAGGGCTTCCCGTGGAGGTGTCCCAATTTGCAATTTTACCCGCATTTTACCAACATCCCTATTTCCCCATAGATTCACTAATGCCAGTAATTTTTCCAGCTTCATTACTCTTATCTGATAGGTGGGAAATGGCATCACACTGTAGTTTTGTTTGTTTGTTTGTGATGCTGGGGATTGATCCATTGAGCCTAATGGTTGGTTGGTTCCTTCAGAAACAACTTTATTCCTTCCAAAGTTGATCTGTTTAGATTTTCTATTGCTTCCAGATACATTTTCTTCCTTCCTTCCTTCCTTCCTTCCTTCCTTCCTTCCTTCCTTCCTTCCTCCTTCTTCCTTTCTTTTTTCGGTACCAGGGATTGAACTCAGAGGCACTCAACCACTGGGCCACATCCCCAGCCTTTTTTTGTATTTTATTAGAGACAGGGTCTCACTGAGTTGCCAAGTGCCTCGCCATTGCTGAGGCTGGCTTTGAACTCACGATCCTCCTGCCTCAGCCTCCCAAGTGCTGGAATTACAGGCGTGCGCCACTGCGCCCGGCATGCTTCCAGATACATTTTTACAGGTTCAATTTTCTTTAAAAAATCATCCATGAGTCCATTTGGTTGAATACATGTTCTCGAGTATATCTGCATATTATTTTTATTTCCTCTTAAATGGGGGTTATCTCTTTATGATCACTTTTTATTTTATAAACTTGGACTTTTTAAACTTTTTTCCCCCTGGATTAGATTACCTACATTTGATCTATTTTGTCTTTTTAAAATAAAATTTATTAGTTCTAACTAATAAGCTAATAAAAATTAGCTCCTGATTTCTAATTCATTTGTATCCACTTTTGTCTTTATAACTTTTTTCCTTTTTTAAGGTTATTTATTTGCTGTTTTTCTGACTTCTTGGATACTTAATTTATGTACTTTTGATCTTTACTGCTGATCAATAAAAATACACAGAGGTACGGGTTTTTGTCTGAGCACGGCTTTGGCAGTATTCCATAGAGCTGATGTGAATCCATATTATTATCATCCCAATTTTTTAGGTTGCTGCAATCCGTATGAATTTCCTCTTTCGATGCAGGGGCTATTGTTGCTTTACTGTTGTAAACATAACTGTGATCAGGAACTATGCTGAAATCCATTTATTTCGCCTTACTTCCCCTTTCCTTTCAGGACCTATTTTTCATATTTCTGAGTGTTTACCTTCCTCTCTATACCATAATTACCTGAACTAGATCTTTTTGTCTTCTGGCTCTAAATACGAGGAAACCCATGTGTACGCACATGCACCCGTGCACGCGCACGTGTGTGTGTGTGTGTGTGTGTGTGTGTGTGTGAGAGAGAGAGAGAGAGACTTCCTGTCTTCTCTCCTCCTTTCCCTCCGCTATCTGCAGGTTGAAATTTTTTTTTTTTTTTTTTTTTTTTTTTGGTACCAGGGATTGAACTCAGGGGCACTCGACCACTGGGCCACATCCCCAGCCCTTTTTGTATTTTATTTAGAGACAGGGTCTCACTGAGTTGCTAAGTGCCTCGCCATTGCTGAGGCTGGCTTTAAACTCGCAATCCTCCTGCCTCAGCCTCCCAAAGTGCTGGGATTACAGGCGTGCGCCGCCACGCCCGGCTTTACAGGTTGAAATTTTTATGAGTTTCCTTCATTTCCACACTTTTCATTCTGTCCTATAATTAGGACCCTCACCTAGGTTTTAGTTTCTGAGACAAATGGACTTAGTTTCCCGGTCAGTTCTTTTGCCTTAGTTTTTCTTCTTCAAGTTCATCTGCAAAAATAGGATCATGGACACTTTTTTGGTTTGGGGGATGCTCTACCACTGAGCTATATCCCTATCACTTTTTCTTTTTCTTTCTTTTTTTTTTTTTTTTTTAGGCGAGTTCTTACTAAGTTGACGAAGCTGGCCTCTGACTTGTGATCCTCTGGCCCAGCCTCCCCGAGTCACTGGAATTAGGGGTGGCATGCGCCACTCACTGTGCCTCAGCTGAATCAAGGAACTTTTATTCCCCAAGTCCAGAAAAACTGGAGTTGACTTCTGCAGAGCCCAGCTAAGGAGTCGATCGGCTGGGGAGACTGAAGGCCAGAGACGGAAACGATGACCCAAGTCACCCAGGCCTGGGCCAGGGACTGAGCCAGGACAAGCCACCCTGGTGGGCTCCTAGCCCTCCAGCCCCAGTCCACTCTGCGTTCCTGAATAGGGACTGGGAAGTGGCATCAGGGTCCCCACTGGGTTGGGGTGGCCCCTCCCTCCCAGCCCCTGGAGCCTCACCTGGGACTCACTGGGAAGTCCCTGGAAGGAGGATTCCCATCCCTCCCCGGGACCAGCCCGGCTGGGAGGCTCCGGGCACATCCTCAGGCGGAAAAAGTGTGAGCTCATCCCCCGCTGAGGGCAGGACGGGCGGGGCGAGGGGCTCCACCTGTTCCTGATAATCTCTCTAATCCCACCCCATAATTGCTCTTTATTAACCGAGGCCGCTGCCTTCGTTACACGCTGAAAGGAGGCGTCGCGGTGAAGTCGCGGGGATCAGACGCTGCTCACATTTTCCAAAGGGGTTTATTTGCCACGACAAAAATAACCTCCCAGGGGAAGGCTGGGCCCTGCCTTGCCCCCTCTGGGTGCCCAGCGTCGGAGCCCCAGGACCCCGCTTCCCAGAGTCAGGCCCGAGATCCCTGCCAGGTGCCTGTGGCCCCCAGAGTTCCCTCATCCAGACTCATCCCAAGAGCAACAGGCTGACGCTGGATTCAGTGTGGCCAAAGCAAAAGCGTGTGATGGAGAAGACCGACTGGGGTTGGAGGGTGGGACAGGGCCCAGGGCACAAGTGCTCACCCCTGGGTACTAGGGAGCTATTGAATGTTTTAGACAGGAAGGTGACGTCAGATTGGGCTTTAGGAAAACCTTCCGGCTCAGAGAAGAGATGGGGTGGTGGGGAGCTGCTGAGAGCCCTCGGGAACTTGGACCATCCAGGTGAGCAAGGAGGGGTCTGGAGCCTGCAGGAAGAGGCAGGTTGTAGGCATCAGTGACAAAGACACAATCCTGCTCACCCTAGTGGCATATTGTCATCAGGGGACATGATCAGACGAGAAAACAGGGTATCCAATGGCCAGGCCCGCCCTGTCTCCAGCTCTGTGTTCAGGTGGCACAAGATCTTTGTGCGGCCAGGTCCCGTGGCGCACGCCTGTAATCCCAGCACTTGGGAGGCTGAGGCAGGAGGATCGCGAGTTCAAAGCCAGCTTCAGCCATGGCAAGGCACTTAGCAAATCAGTGAGACCCTGTTTCTAATAAAATACGAAAAAAGGGCTGGGGATGTGACCCAGTGGTTGAGTGCCCTGAGTTCAATCCCCGGTACTAAAAAAGGTCTTTGTGGGGACCCAAGAACCTGGGGCATTCTCCTGTCCTGCCAGGACACACTGCCGCCTTCTGCCTGGCCCTCCCCCTTCCCGCCACCTCCGCCTGGCTGCGACATCTCCCGCACAGACGCCCAGCCCCCTGCTTCCTGGCCAGCCGGCCCTGCTCACCTCCCGTCCACACTGAGGTCTAGGTGCTACTGAGAAGCTCGGCCGGCAGGTCCCCGCTGCCAGGAAGCCCGATCCTGCAACTGGCAGTGGGCTCCAGCCTCCTCCTCCCAGGGCCTCTGCCTCCCTGTGGCCTCCATCAGGGGCTGGGGGCCTCCACCTCCCCTCTCCCGGTGAGGGTCTGGCTCCGCCCCACCCTCTCCCGTCTGCTCTGCCTGGTCCCTTCCCTCCTCTCCACTCCCATGTCCTCCCGGGACTCCTCCGACCCGTGGCGTCTGTTTGAAGCCACACTTGCCTGGCCACGCGCTCCCGCGGCCAGGGCGAGGCAGCCGGAGCCCAGAGGAGCCCCAGGAAGGGTGGGAGAGGTGGGCACAACGCCACAGGGCGCAGAGGCCACCGCACAGCTGAGCCACGCTGAGTGCCACGTGGGGGGGGCAGGGGCTTCCCGCCCTGCGGGAGTTCTCGCTCTGCCTGGGGTGGACAGGTGAGCCCACCCCAGGACACCAGCACAGCTGGCCCTCCTCCACCCCGGGCCCTGGCCTGTCTCGCGGGAGGGTGGCGGGAGCCTGGCCGGACGCGGGAGGGCCTCTGTGGGCGGCAGCTTGGGCCCACCTCAGCCCTGCCGGTCACCACCCGCTGGCCTCCACGGGTGACCCCAGCTTCAGCACCTGGATACCCGGGCACGAAATTCCCTTGACGCAAACACACGGGGACACACAGCCCTGAGCCAGTCTGTGTCCAGGCGGCTCCACAAAGAGCCGGGGAGCAGGAGCCACAGACCCAGCTGGTCGGTCTTCACTGTCTACTGCCGGCTGTAGAACCCCGGACCAGGAGTTGAGGGGCGCGACTCTGGTCCCAAACCTGCCTCTGCCTCTACCCTTCCCTCCAGAGCCCCTAACAGCTCCTCAATTATGACCTGGGGAAGCAGGATGGCCTCCCTTCCTGCCCAGTGGGTTGGAAGGGAAGGTCGGTCTGACCAGGGGGTCACTCTGAACTCCTGCTCTTCTTCAGCCCTGACCACGCTCCCTCTGCCAGAGGTGACTCCTGCCAGCTGCCATCTCCACCTGGTTCCCTCAGTCGTCCTGTTCAGGCCTCTCCCAGGGCCTTCCCTGACCACCCTGCTCTCAAGGCCTCCTCCTGGACCTGCTCCGTGTTCTCCACAGCACGTATCAAAACCTGACCTGGCAGAAGTGACGGCCGACCCTCCCTCTCCAGGGGCAGGTCTGAGGGCTGCTTCCTTCGCAGCCGGAGCCCCAGAACCCGCCCTGTGGGTTCAGCGCTCCACGGACGCGAGAGAACTCGCCCGTGTCCAGCACCGGAGAAGCCGGGTGGGCAGGCGGGCACACGGGGAAGGTCCCAGCGCCCCGCGGACACCGGCTCCGCAGCCGCGAGCTCCAGCCGAGCCTTCCCACAGCCTGGAAAAGCACAAAGCCCCCTGCCCCCTGCCGGGCACCTGCCCCCTGCCCTGGGGGTCACGGGCTGAGACGAGCCGCAGGCCCCACAGCCTCCGTGGCCCCGGTCCAGCCTGGGGAGGCGCGGAGGGGGTCTCGGGGCCCATCCTTTGTCCCAGGCCCCGGCAGATTTTAATTCCAAGGTTCAAAGCGCCTCTGCCCCTTCCCAGATAAAAGGCCGCTCAGCCGAGAGATGAGCTGGTTAATAAAGGACCGGGGGCTCTGCGAGGGCGGCCACCGTGCTCTCGCCACACCCGCTGCCCGCAGATGCCTCAGCCCCGGCCGCCGTTCCGGCCCGCTGCCCCACAAGAAAAGCCCATTAATCTAACACTAATAGGATTTTCAATTTGTCACAATCCCGGGAGAGCCTGGGCGGTGGGGGGCGGAGGAGGGGTTCATGGATGTCTGCATTAGCGAGGCCTCGCAGCAGCCCCCCGGGAGGCCGGGCAGGACCCGCCCCAGGACCCCGGCAAGCCACGCCCTCCCGACCCGCTTGGAGCGGAGGCCGGGATCAGATGAGATGATCCAGGAAGAGCAGGCGGGTGGGGAGTGGGCGGCAGACCCGCCCCTCTCGGCGCATGAGCCACACCCTGGGGGCCGGGGGCATCTGGGAGCCCTGGCTCTCGTCCCCGGGGGGTCGCATCCTAATTCCTGGCTGTTCAAGGGGGGTCACAGCTGCTGCCCAGCCCTGTCCTCCTGCTTCCGGGCTCTGCAGGACTTTGCACGGCCCAAGAGCAGGGGCACAGCAAAGGGGCGGGGGGGGGGGGGGGGGGGGCAGGGAAGAGGCATCGTGGCTTCAGTTGAGAAGGGACGAGGTGACTGGTGCCAGGACTGTGGCAGGGTCTCCGGAGCAGATGGACAGGCCCACCTGAGCAGCTCCTGGCTCCCAGCCACGCACCACCAGGGGAGGGGGGGTGGGGAGGGGGCGGGGGCCTGGGCAGCTGCTCCCCCAGCAGAGCCCTCCTGACAGGTGGGCGTGGAGGCGGGAAGGCCCCTGCCAGCCCTGGGGGTCCCTGTTTGCTTTGCCTCCATCCGGGCCCCTCAGGAGCTGACCGCAGGTACAGGTGGACCCCTCCTCGCCACGCGGTCCCACCCAGCTGGGATGGGAGAGGGGAGGGGCAGAGACAGCGGGAGACGGAAAACAGGTGGCCTCGGTTACTCTTCCAGGCCCCGCAGACCCCTCGGGTGCACAGAGAACCATCCATCTTGTTAAAAAAAAAAAAAGGAAGAGGCAGCAAGTGGCCATTTGCCCACTCAGTGGTCCCATGCATGGGAACAGAACCAGGGAGGATGGGTGGGTTGTGGGTCCTCGGGCTCAGGGAAGAAGGCTGGGTGGATGCCGGGGAGAAGATTCTAGAAGGGAGCACTACCCAGGTGCCACGGCAAGGCCGAGGAGAGGGGCAGCCCGTCACTGTCCTGGTCCTAGGGGAGCCGCTTCCTGCCCACAGGCAGAAGAGGGGGAGAACCCCTCATCCTCTGGCCCACAGACTGCAGAGCCTCTCTGCTCACAGCAGAAGTGAGGCCAGCGAGGCAGAGGCAGCGGCAGCACGTGCTCAGACAGGAGAGGGACCATGGTACCACGTCACCGGAGGGGTCCCGAGACAGTGCTCAGAGTGCCCACCCGCTCCTCTGCCGCGGCTCCCTGATTCGCCTTCTCCCACACTGAGAGTTATCCCGGCGGGTCCACCCAGCTCCCACCTATATTCCAATCGGGCTGTGTGAGCCTGGGTGAATTGGTCACCCTCTCTGTGCTTTCAGTTCACCAGGGGGGGGAAATGTAAAAGAGAAGGAGAATTAAGAAGGGTTCTTCAACCCGGTGAACAGTGAGCGCCCTTTAAACAAGAGATGGGTGAATATTCAGGGTCAAGACAGCAGTCTCCTCCTATAATTCGCTTTTAAGAATGGACTGGAGGGCTGGGGTTGTGGCTCAGAGGCAGAGCCCTCGCCTCGCACGTGCTCAGCCAGGGTTCGCTCCTCAGCACCACATAAACATAAATGCATTGCATTGTGTACAACTAAAGTAAATAAATAAATATTTAAAAAAAAAAAAAAAGAATGGACTGGAAGGTGTGGATGGGGGGTAAGATCTGTTATTCACTCGTCGCTCACTGACTCAGCAGCGATGCCTCAGCTCCCGTCTCAAGTCAGACCCCACTCCAGGGACGGCGCGGAGCAGGAGTAAGCCCGGCCCTCAGGGATTCGGCCACGTAGTGGGGACCTTCCTGGACGTCGGAGGCTCTGCCAGGGGCCCCACAGGGGACCGGAACGCGCAGAGGATGGGGTGAGTCTGGGGGACCCGGAAGCTTCCGGTGAAGGGACCTCTAAGTTACTGCTGGGAAGATGAGGAGCAGGTGGCCAAGCCACGTGGCAGCGGGCGGAGGGACGTTTGCAAAGCCATGGAGTGTCTTCCTGCTGGCCTCCCTCCAGCTCCGCCAGCGTGGGACACCTCGGCAAAGCAAATGAGCAGACAGATGGCCCCTGCGCCCGCGATGCCGGGACAGGGAGAGCGTCACGTGCCCCACGTGACAGCGAGCGCTTTCCTGGGTGACCCCACCGCCTGGCCCCGTCGGCACCGCCCGGAGCAGCCCGAGGTAGCCCGAGGCTCTGGCTTCTGGTGACACCCATGAATGCCAGAAGGGGGACAGAGGTTCTGTCCCCGGGGCCACCGTGTGACCCCCCGCTCCTCACCCGCCCTCCCCCCCCCCAGAAAGTCCTCCCTTCACTCGTCGGGCCGCGCTCTGACCACCAGCCACGTGCCAGGGACAGCGCCCGGCGCCAGGGGGCATGACCGAAGGCAAAAGCCAGCTCGTGCCGCCCCTCTTGCTGTGCCCGGCCACCCTTGCGGGACGTGAGGACAGCAGGGAGCCACCTGGGTGGGCGCTGGTCCCCTGGGACCTTCCCGGGGCGCCTCTGGTCAACGGCAAGCCGGGGCCTGTGCTGGCCGCTGTCCTGGGCTCAGACTCACGCCAGAGGCGAGGCACACGCATGGCTGAGGTCCCTCCGTGGCCCCCGGCCAACTGGCTGCCACTTGCTTATTTGGCTTGGAACAGGAAAGACATTTTTCGACTATTTATACTGCTGGCCTCAGGAATAAACTAATTACTGCTGCAAAGCTGCGTTCCCACACCGTCCAGCTCGCATCTGGGAGCCCCGCGGGACCCCCGGGGGGAGGGGCCCAATGGCCGGGGGTCCAGAGGTTCTGGCCCCGTGACGCTGCCATCCTGCTGCCTGAGCCTTCAGGGGAGGAGGAACTGAGGCCACAAGTTGCCTCCGCCGGGCTTCAGCGCTAGCCCAGGAAGGTCTGCGGCCTCTCCCTCCAGCAGATCCCTTCTCCGGGCCTCGTCCGTCTCTCCGTCTGCATGGAGGAGGTGGGCGAAGGCTGGCTCCAGGGGTGTCGTTGGAGCAAATGACAGCATGTCTGAGAACAGCGGCGTGCACACGTGACAGCCCCACATCCGGGTCAGCGATGGCACCAGCCTGGTGTGCCGCGGACCCCATGGCAGGCCTGGTGTCCTCGAGTGGGGCAGCAGCCCCTGCCTCAGGCCCCTCCCCCAGCAGTGATGTGGCCACGGGAAGGCAGGCAGGGCTCATCAGAGGGTCAGGAGGTAGAAACCCACCCAAGGAATACGTGGATAGGGGCAATGAGGGCCGGCTTCAATAAGATCCTAAGTAAATTTCTAAAAATTTACTCAAATGAGCAACTATTTGGCTCAGAAGTCGGAAAACCTATGTAAAAGACAGGGCGGTAGGTATTTTAGGCTCTAAGAGTTCCATAGTCCCTGTCATAGCTACTGAACTGCCATTGTCATTTAAAACCAGCTGTGAATCAACAAAAGTCTTTCAATAAAACTTTATTTACAAAACAAGTTAAGGGCCAGATTTGGCTAATCCTTCTAGTTGAACAGTCAATAATGTTGTCAGTGTCCTTGATTCTTCCTCATCAACCCTTCCACTGATGGATCCCCAAGTCCTATCTATTTTTCTCTCGATGTGTCCCCTCCTTCCCACACCACAGCTGTGCCCAGGTCCATCCCCATCCCCAGCTCCTGGGCACTTTAACACCTTTTGTGTTAGTCAACTTTCCATCACTATAATGAAATACCCAGGACAATCCACTTATAAAGAGAAAAGGTTCATCTTGCTTTGCAATTTGAAAGCTCCACATGCAATGCTAAAGATGCCTTAGAAGACAGCCTGGCAGTTCTTAAAAAATTAACAAAGTCTCCCATACAGTCTAGCAGACATGCTCCCAGCTACTTACCCAAATGCACTGAAAACCTATCCCCATGAAAACCTACATGCAAATGCTTACAACTGCCTTATTATGCATCATTTTCAGAAACAGGAAATAAGCAAGATGTCCCTCAAAAGGGGAATGGATAAACAAACAGCAGTACATCCACCAATGGAACTGCATTCAGCAATAAAAAGAAATGAGATCAGGACACTAAAGAATCTCAAGTGTGCCCAGCTATGGTGGCACACGCCTGTAATCCTAGCGGCTCTGGAGGCTGAGGCCGGAGGATTGCAAGTTCAAGGCCAGCCTCAGCAACCTAGTGAGACCCTGACTCAAAAAAAAAATAAAAAGGGCTAGGGATGTGGCTTAGTGATTAAGTGCCCCTGGATTCCATCTCTAGTACAAAAAAGAATTAAATCTCTCGTATAACTTCTGGAAAAGGCAAAATCATGGGAACAATGAAAAGATGAGCGGTTGCAGGCTGGGGCGGTAGCTCGGTGGTGGAGTGCTTGCCTCGCATCTGCAAGGTGCTGAGTTCCATCCCAGCAGAGTGGGGGGACCTGAGGTGGGAGGGGCTCTATGGGGGGTGGAGGGTGGGAGGAAGGTGGGTGGAGGAGGGGCACAGGGACTTAGTGGTGAAGCCGTTCTGTGTGCTGCTGTGGGGGGACGCGCGGCTCTCTGCTTCATCACACCCAGCGAACCTCACAGCACCACAGCAGACCCTGATGGGCGCGCGGGAAGGTAGTTAAGAACACCGTCAATACAGTCGCCCCCACCGACAAGCAGACCACACTACAGCACCATGTCAGTAAGAGGAAAGAGTGTGTGTGTGTGTGTGTGTGTGTGTGTGTGTGAACTCTCTGCACGATTGCTCCACTTTTCTGTAAACCTAAAACTGTGCCAAAAAGAAACATTAATGTAAAAGAAAAACGCTACGTGGACCGATCGTCCCCACTCCTGCTGTGGAGAGTGTCACCAGCGTCACTCTGAGGAGGGCCATTCCATGGGCGCTCTCAGAGAAGAGGAAATGAAAGCTTAAGAGGTCGCCTGCAGTGTTCAAGGTCCCACAGCTGCCGAGGGACGCGGTCCAGCTTTGATGAGCGGACAGGTGGCCAGGACACCCTGCGGGTGCGGTGCCCAGAGCCAACAGTCCCTGTGACAGACACACAGACACAGGCGTCCCCCTCAGCCCCCGGCCCGGGCCCTGCACGGGGGTCCTTCCTGTGGGCCACAGCGAGGACCTGCAGCCCCCGCCCCACACCTCGGCTCAGGGTTCCTCGCCTCCACGGAGGAGCCCCGGGAGCGGCTGTGGACGCCCACCCTGTCCACTGGGCTCTGTCCCAGGAGGCGAGTGCGTGTGCAGGACCGAGAGCCAGGTGAGGGCGGGAGAGGTCACCTGCGCCCCAGTTGCCACCACACCGGAGAGGCCAGAAGCACCCAGCGTGGGCACAAGCTCAGAGG
Source organism: Tamias sibiricus (assembly GCA_025594165.1). Classification (NCBI taxonomy): domain Eukaryota; kingdom Metazoa; phylum Chordata; class Mammalia; order Rodentia; family Sciuridae; genus Tamias; species Tamias sibiricus. Next base: position 17,725,490 of record CM046658.1, on the reverse strand, counting down.
GCTGCCACCCCTCCTCCAGCGTGGGACGGACCTGTGACATCAGGCCTTCCACCAGGACCAGGACCCAGGCTCAGCTCGCGGGGGGGTGACACCTGCCCTGGGAGCCGGGTGCAGCCGAGGGCGGGGCCTGGGGACTAAGGGGAAGCTGTCTCAGACAAGATGGTGGGTAGGACGTGCCCAGGTACCCACCAGGCCCCGAGGAGCGTGCCAAGACCTGAGAGCCACCAGGGAGGGAGGACACGTGTCCCCCCGAATGCCCACTCAGAGAACCACAGGGAGTTCTGAAAGCAAAGGGAACGGGAGCCACCGACCCAGGCCAGACCCAGGTAGAAACAGGGACGGTCAAGCCCACGGAGGTGGCTGAGGTGGGTCTGTCCCCTGGAGCCCCCTGCCTGGGCCGTTTACGATGGCCTTTCTTCACTTGAATCCTGTTTAGCTCCCAACAGCCCTGAAAGATGGGGTCCGGGCCCCCATGCTAACAGTTAAGGCGACGGAGGCTCACAGAACCACAGCCACCTCGAGCGCAGCCACAGGGACGTGGGGACCCGAGCCTCCCCAGGCCTCCACGCCAGCCCCTCGGCCTCCACCACCCCACGCCGCCCCCGCACACCGAGGCCAGCTCTGCTCCCCACCGTCCACACCAGTGAGCTGGGCCGCCCCATGGACCACCCTGGGTCACGGTCACCCCAGGGGACCAGCCTGAGGTAGGTCACTGAGCATGACCTGAGCCTGTGTCCCCTGCAGGCAGCAAGCCCTGAGGCCAGGGACTGGAAAGGCCCGCAGAGTCCCAGCTCCGCCGCGGGAGCCTCCTGATTCCTCACGCCTCCGGCCATCGTTGCATTTCTGGGAGTCACTCATGATGCTGTGCAAGATGTCACCACGGTGTCATGCGTCAAGCAAACACTTGGAAATATCCTGAGTGTCCAGTAACCCAGAAGCAGCTGAGGGAGCCGAGGAGCATCAGCTCCTAAGTGACCTGTCGTGGAGACCTATGTTCACACAGCGTTCGAAACAACGTGAACAAACTTTAGGGGCCGGGGTGGGGTAGCTCGATGCAAAGTGTGTATTTAGCTGAGCAAGGAGGCCCTGGGTTCAATCACCAGCACCCCAAAAACAACATAAAATAAATAAATCAACAAAATGAATTTCAAAATGGAATGCACAATTCCAGCAGGAAGTATGATCCCAACTATGTTTTGAAAAATGTACAAAAAAAAAAAAACAAACAGAGAGCACCCTGTTAGCATGGGGCACGGGGCTGGGGCTGGGGAGCGTTAAACGATTCCAAAAGGAAACACTGTTCACACGTCTGCATTTCCAATTTGTCTTCCTTATTATTCTATAAAGGAAAATAGAAACATCAAGTTGTTGTTGTTGTTGTTGTTGTTTTAAAACAACACACAAATGGGTCAGAAGATCCACCCTCCTAACAACGTCAGTTCTCCTCAAATTGAGGTAGAAATTCAACAAAACCACAACAGGATTTGTGCAAACTCCTGTCAATCACTGGAGGAGGGCTTGGCGGAGGGTGGGGTGGCTGGATCCACCGCACTTCCTCTCAGCCCCACCAGCAAGCCACAGGGCTTGGTGCTAAAGAAGGTCCTCCGCAGGATCCCTGCCCTGTGTGTGCCTTGTCCAGTCACCTGCCCTCTGCCACTGTGGCCCTCTGGACTGCTCTGATGCTGTCCACGCCTCACCTGACAGAGAGCAAGGGCTGTGGGTTACTTCACCCAACTTTACCCTCTTTGCGGGAAGCAGCTTGGAGATGCTATTGCCCATTTTTTCATAGAAACAGAAGCTAGAAATTGACACTGTGGGGAAATGTGACAGTGCCCACTTCATGCTTTGAATGTGGCCCTTGCGGCTCTGCCACGGCAACAAGTTCCTGTCTCTTCCTCTCCGCCTGTTCCTCCCTAACCTCCCCCCACGCCCTAATCTCAGGGGAAACAGGATTACCAGCCTTCCCCACCCTAGGCAGTTATCTGTCCCTGAGCACACACCCACCGTAGGATCCCAGGAGTCCAGACTTTGGGGAGAAAGGACAATCTCCCAGATGAACAAGTGAATCACAACTTCAAATCACCTCTTTAAAAGTTCCTGCTGACGGGCAGAATCACAGCTTTTGGGACAGGAGTCCCCTGTGTTTCTCCTTTGCTAATAAAGCAATAAACCTTTTTTTTTCCTTTTTCTCAAAATAAAAAAAAAAAAGAAAGAAAGAAAGAAAGAAATCACAATTGGAAAATCCCAGCCAGGGACAGTGGCACATGCCTGTAATCACAGTGACTCAGGAGGCTGAGGCAGGAGGATCACAACCTGGGTAGCCTGGGCAACTTAGTGAGAACCTGTCTCGATATTTTAAAAATACAATAAAAAGGGCTGGGATGTGGCTTAATGGTACAGCACCCCTGGGTCACATCTCCAGTGCCATAAATAAATAAATAAATACATAAATAAATAAATAACCCAGAAGGTATGTTCATGCATGTAGGAGCCCTGTTTGGGGAGATGGCTATGATTGCGGTTGACTTCGGGCCATGGAGTTTTGGACATTGCCGCCTTCCGTAGTCTCACGAGACTTGGCCCGGGATCTCGAGAGACTTGGGCCGAGCGCGGTGCGGGTCGGGGCCATTTTGGTTGTTGGTTGTTTGCTGGTGTGTGGTACGTGTTAGAGTTGTTAGAGCCAGAGAGAGAAACTGACAGAATAAAGATCCTGTTTGTTTCCAGTCTGCCTCTGAACTCATTCCCGCGGCTTTGCTGCTCCAAGCGGCCATCGCTTCAGGCGGCGACACATGCATGTGCGAGAGAGATGACAAGATGATTCTAACGTCTCTTTGGAAGCGCAAGAAACTGAGAATAGCCAAGTCCAAACTGAAGAACATGCTAGAGGACTCACACACCCAGGTACCCAGACCGTCACAAAGTCACAGTGATTGTGGGAGTGTGGCGCTGGTGTAAGGAAAGCAACCCAAGGGAACGGCATGGGGTGACCAGGAGCAGACACCCCGCTGGACGCACGACCGTGTGGAGCCCACAGAGCAGCGGGGAAGGGGACCCTCCCAAATAAACAGATGAGCTGCGTATCCAGGTGAGGGAGAGCCTTGACTCCCGCTTCCCACACCACGGACAGAATCATCCCAGATACGCGTGGATCTAAACAAGAGAGATCAAACTACGAAGCTCCCAGACAAAACAACATTTTCATAGCCAGAGCAATTAGACAGACAAAAGAAATTAAAGGAATACAAATAGGAAAAGAAGAACTCAAACTATCATTATTTGCTGATGACATGATTCTATACCTACAGGATCCAAAAAAACTCCAACAGAAAACTTCTAGAATTAATAAATGAACTCAGCAAAGTAGCAGGACATAAAATCAACACCCATGAATCAAAGGCATTTCTATGCATCAGTGATGAATCCTCTGAAAGAGAAAGTAGGAAAACTACCCCATTCACAATAGCCTCAAAAAAAAAATAAATAAATAAAATCAATTTAACAAAAGAGGTGAAAGACCTCTACAATGAAAACTACAGAACACTAAAGAAAGAAATTGAAGAAGACTGAGCGCAGCGGTGCACTCCTATAATCCCAGCACTTGGGAGGCTGAGGCAGGAGGATCACGAAGTCAAAGCCAGCCTCAGCAATGGTGAGGCACTTAGCAACTCAGTGAGACCCTGTCTCTAATAAAATACCAAAAAAAAAAAAAAGGGCTGGGGATGTGGCCCAGTGGTCGAGTGCCCCTGAGTTCAATCCCTGGTACCCAAAGAAAAAAAGAAATTGAAGAAGACCTTAAAAGATGGAAAGATCTCCCATGCTCTTAGATAGGCAAAATTAATATGGTCAAAATGGCCATACTACCCAAAGTGCTGTACAGAGTCAATGTGATTCTAACTAAAATCCTAATATCATTCCTTATAGAAATAGAAAAAGCAATCATGAAATTAATTTGGAAAAATAAGAGACTCAGAGCCGAGCACGGTGGCGCACGCCTATAATCCCAGCACTTTGGGAGACTGAGGCAGGAGGATCACAAGTTCAAAGCCAGCCTCAGCAATGGCGAGGCACTTAGCAACTCAGTGAGACCCTGTCTCTAATAAAATCCAAAAAAATGGCTGAGGATGTGTAGGAGCCCTGTTTGGGGAGATGGCTAAGATTGAGGTTGACTACGGGCCATGGAGATGTTTGGGCATTGCCGCCTTCCGTAGTCTCACGGGACTTGGCCTGGGATCTCGAGAGACTTGAGCTGAGATTGCTGATCGGGTCTGCCCCATTTGGTGTGTTGGTTGTTTGGTGGTGTGTGTGGTGCGTGTTAAAGTCATTGTTAGAGCCAGAGAGAAAAGTTATCAGAATAAAAAGCCTATTTCCAGTTCGCCTCTGAACTTCTTTCCGCGGCTTCGTTGCTCCAAGCGGCCATCGCTTCAGGCGGCAACAAGGATGTGGCCCAGTGGTCAAGTGCCCCTGAGTTCAATTCCTGGTACCAAAATAAATAAATAAATAAATAAATAAATAAGAGACTCTGAATAGCCAAAGTAATCCTTAGCAAGAAGAGTGAAGCAGGAGGCCACAATACCAGACCGTAAAGTATACTACAAAGCGATAGTAATAAAAATGGCATGGTATTGGCACCAAAATAGACATGTCCAGAATAGAATAGAAGACACAGAGACAAACCCACACAAATACAATCATCTCATACTAGACAAAGGCACCAAAAACATACATTGGAGAAAAGATAGCCTCTTCAACAAATGGTGCTGAGAAAACTGGAAATCCATATGCAGCAAAACAAAACTAAACCCCTATCTCTCACCATGCACAAAACTCAACTCAAAGAGCACGAGGGACCTAGGAATTAGACCTGAGACGCTGCATCTAATAGAGGAAAAAGTAGACCCAATCTTCAACATGTCAGATTGGGCCCCAACTTCCTTAACAAGACTCCCAAAGTGAAAGAAATAAAATCATGAATCAATAAATAGGATGGTTTCAAACTAAAAAGCTTCTTCTCAGCAAAAGGAACAATCAATGAGGTGAAGAGAGGGCCCACATTTTGGGAGTACACTCATGTCAGATAGAGCACTAATCTCCAGGATATATAAAGAACTCAAACAACTTAACATCAAAAAAAACAACCAACCCAATCAACAAATGGGCTAAGGAGCTGAACAGACACTTCTCAGAAGAAAACATACAATTGATCAACAAATATATGAAAAAATGTTCAACATCTCTAGGAATTAGAGAAATGCAAATCAAAACTACTCTAAGATTTCATCTCACGCCAGTCAGAATGACAGTTATCAAGAATACAAACAAGGACTGGGGATATAGCTCAGTTGGTAGAGTGCTTGCCTTGCATGCACAAGGCCCTGGGTTTGATCCCCAGCACCACTGATAGATGGGCTACCCCCCCCCCAGAGTTCTCCACATCCTGAGAGAAGCAACCTTGTTTCATTCTTGGCAGGATGTTTTCTTCCCCGGACAGGATGTTTTTTCCCCCAGGCAGGATGTTTTTTCCCCCAGGCAGGATGTTTCTTCCCCGGGCAGGATGTTTCTTTTCCCCGGGCAAGAGCCAATAGGCTTAAAGGTCACCCTGTTCTAGGGGCAAAGAGCCAATGGTGTTGGGGTTGCTCTGGTGCACCTCCCACCAGAAATCCCTATATAGGGCCCTGTTTGAGAGACTCAGAACTGACAGACAGAGAGACACAGAGACACACAACATCAGCTCGTCGCTGCTGAGAGGAGGAAGCCACTGCGGCAGCTCCAGACCCATCGCCTCCAGCCGACAGCCGCTGACCCAGCCGGCAGCTCCAGACCCGTTGCCTCCAGCCGACGGCCGCTCCCAGCTGACAGCTCCAGCCTCCAGCCAGACAGCAGCTGCTTTAGCTGATAGCTCCAGAGATCCCAGCTGGTGCAACCAAGCACCCACCTTCTGTCCAGAGCTTGCACACTCCCCTCTCCCTGACTCCCCTCTCCCACCAGAGCTTGCACACTCCCTTCTCCCTGACTCCCCTCTCCCAGCACCTTTTTGACCTTCGACCAGAGCACCTCTTCTCCGGTTTTGCTACCAGCCACGAAGGCTGTTGAATAAATCACTTGGCTGCACAGCTGTCCCGGTGTGATGTTTTGCCCTTCAACCACAAAAATAAAATTAAATTAAAAAATACAAACAACAATAAGTGCTGGCAAGGATGTGGGGGAAAGGCACACTCATACATTGCTGGTAGTACTGCAAATTGGTGCAACCAATCTGGAAAGCAGGATGGAGATTCCTTAGAAAACTTGGAATGGAACCACCATTTGACCCAGCTATCCCACTCCTTGGTCTATACCCAAAGGACTTAAATCAGCATACTACAGTGACACAGCCATATCAATGTTTATAGCAGCTCAATTCATAAGAGTTAAACTGTGGAACAAATCTAGATATCCTTCAATAAATCTATGGATAAAGAAACTATTGTTTATAGACCCTGGAATGTTACTCAGCATTTAAAGAGAATAAAATCATGGCATTTGCAGGTAAATGGATGGAGCTGGAGAATATCGTGCTAAGCAAAGTTAGCCAATCCCAGAAAACCAAAGGCTGAATGTTTTCTCTGGTAAGTGGGTGCTGATCCACAGTGGGGAGAGGAGCATGGGAAGAATGGAGGAACTTTGTTTGGGCAAAGGGGAGGGAGGCGAGGGAGGGGACGTGGGGGCAGGAAAGATGGTGGAATGCGATGGACATCACTACCCTAGGTACATGTATGACCGCACATGTGGTGCAACACTCCATCCTGTATAACCAGAGGAATGAAAAGGTGTGCTGCAATTGTGCATTCTGCTGTCATATACACCTAATTAAAATAAATAAATAAAGTTTAAAAATATTTTAAAAAATCTTTCCATGACCCCAGTCTGGCAATACTTTCTTAAACAGAAAACAGAAAGCACATACCATAAAGGAAAATAATTGATACATTTGGGGACATAAAGATTTAGACCCTCCATTCATTGAAAAATACCACTGAGTAGATAGACAGGCTAGTAGATAGACAGAAAAAATATTTGTAATACACACAGCACAGAGGACTCATACCCAGACTATTAAAAAAAAAAAAAAAAAAACTCAACAAATCAATAAGACAATCCAATACCAAAACGAACGGAAGAAATGGACTAGTACTAATGGACTAGTACTTCACCAAACAGGCTGTCAATGCCATATTAAAGTCACTGAAAAAAGTATGGAGAGTCCTCAAAAAACTAGAAATGGAACCACCATTTAACCTTGGTTATACCACTCCTTGGTATATATCCAAAGGAGTTAAAATCAGCATACTACAGTGATGTGGCCACATCAATGTTTATAACAGCTAAGCCATGGAACCTACCTAGGTGCCCTTCAACAGACCAATGGATCAAGGAAAGGTGGAACATACACACAATGGAATATTATTCAGCCATAAAGAAGAATGGCTTTATGACATTTGCCAGTAAATGGATGGATCTGGAGAACATCAAGCCAAGCCAACCTAAAAAATCAAAGGTTGAATAGTCTCTCTGGTATAGGGATGCTAACTTATAACTAGGGGGAGGGGAACATTTAAAGTTTGGTGGCTCAGACAAAGGGGAATGAAGGGAAGGGAGGGGGTTGGAAACAAGAAAGGCAGTAGAATGAATCTGTCGTGACTTTCCTACGTCACCTATGAAGACACCACAGTGAATCTCACCATCATGCACACCCACAAGACAGGGGTCCAATTAGAATAATAAATTATGGTATTTGCAAGTAAATGAATGGAGTTAGAGAATATCATGCTAATCGAAGTAAGCCAATCCCCCCCAAAACAAACGCTGAATGTTCTCTCTGATAAGTGGATGCTGATCCATAATGGGGGGGCATATTTGTATATGTCAAAAGAACTTCTGCTGTCGTATGTATCTAAAAAGAACAAATAAAATTTCTAAAAAATTTTTAAAGTAAAAAAAAAAAAAGTCACAGTAGAGCCAGGCACCATGGCCCACACCTGTAATCCCAGAGGCTCAGGAGGCCGAGGCAGGAGGATCACAAGTTCAAGGCCAGCCTTAGCAACACAGCAAGACCCTGTCTCAAAATAAAATTTTTAGAAAGGACTGGGGATGTAGCTCAGTGGTAAAACCACCCCTGGGTTCAAACCCCAGTACACACACACACACACACACACACACACACACACACACACACATGAGTACTGTCACACCTCTGAGAAAGAGCCAGCTAGAACGTGGAGCAGCTAGAACACCCTCGCTGCGGGTGGAGTGTACCATGTACAGCCACCTGGCTGAACGGTTTGGTAAGATTCGTGAAACGCACACACTCCACCACCCGGTAACCCATCTACACATTTAAACCCAACAGAAAGGAGCGACCACGTGCCCCAAAAGGCACGTACAGGAACACTCTTAGCAGCGTTACTCAAACAGCCAAAACCTGGAAATGCCCAACAGAATAGAGAAATGAACAGAGACAACATGAAAAAAACTTTCTCAGTTTCAGTGTCGGGGCTGGGGTCGGGTAGCTCAATGGTCAAGTATGTGCTTGGCATGAGCGTCACCAAAACCACATAAGATAAATAAATCCATAAATAAAATTAAGTATAAACGGGAATGTACAACTGCCCAGTACATAAGAGCCTAACTGTATTTAACAAAATGTGTAGAAAAAAGAATAGAGAAACGGTCACACTGAGGTGTCCCCGTAGCGATGACAGCAGGCGGTCTGCAGACGCACGGTGGCAGACTCTGCAGACACCAGGTTGCCTGGTCCTCCTCCCTGGGGCCCCCTCACCCCACCCACCCCAAAGCCAACCCTCTCCCTGGGCGACTGGAAGAGCCCAACCCAGCCTCCAGCCTCCAGCCTCCACGTCAAGGGTCTCAGACAACTTTCTCCAGTTAAAGGCCACCTGGACACCCCTGTGGCCCTCAGCAGTGTCCTATCCTGCTCCCCTTCATGGTCCCCACTCCCCCTGTCCATCCTCTCTTTAAAGCCTCCCTGGTCTCTGGCCCCTCCTGGGCTCCCCCACCCAGGGCTCCCCCAGTGCAGGAGGGAGGCCTTTCATTTCCTCCTGTCCTTCAAACACTCCGGCCAATCTGGGCACCCTCCCCTGCCCCCCAGATACCTCCCCACAAGACAACTCTCCCCCTCCCCCACCTCACCTTAACTAGGGCTTCATCACAAAAGCCCTTCCCAGCCCAGACACCCACCCTTCTCCCCAAGGGCGCCTGGTGTCTGCGCCTCTTCCTGCTGAGCTCCGTGGGGACAGGGTCCTTGCTGCACCTGCTGGGCACCTGTGTAGAGCAGGTGCTTGTAAGTCCTTCTTTATTTCTTCTTTTCTTTTTTTGGGCACTGGGGATTGAACTCGAGAGTGGGGCGCTCTACCCCCTGAGATTTTTTATTTTGAGAGAGAGTCTCATTAAGTCGCCTACACTGGCCTCAAACTTGTGATCCTCCTGCCTCCGTCTCCCGTGGAGCTGGGATTACAGGCATGCACCACAGTGCCCAGCCGAGATTTTAAATTGTGACTCTGTTGCATTTCCACATCTATTTGAGGAGAGTCGACATCTTTATGGTAATAACTCTTCTGACCCATCTTAAATTTTTTTCAAAAATAAAGTTGACGCTCCTTTTTTCTTTTATAGAAATAATAAGGAAGACAAATTGGAAATGCAGAAATGTGAACACACTTTTTCCTTAAGTCTTTTTTCTACACATTTTGTTAAATACAGTTAGGCTCTTATGTACTGGGCAGTTGTACATTCCCGTTTATACTTAATTTTATTTATGGATTTATTTATCTTATGTGGTTTTGGTGACGCTCATGCCAAGCACATACTTGACCATTGAGCTACCCGACCCCAGCCCCGACACTGAAACTGAGAAAGTTTTTTCATGTTGTCTCAAACTCTGTATGAACGCACACTTCAACAACGAGGTCACTTAGGAGCTGATATTCCAGTTCCTTCAGCTGTCTCTGTTATTGGACACTCAGGTTATTCCAAATGTTTGCTTTACAAATGACACCGTGGTGGCATCTTGCACAGGGTCATGAGAGACTCCCAGAAATGAAATGATGGTCAAAGGCGTGAACAGTTCAAGGCCTTGGGTCTACATCATGGAGCCTCCAGAGGAGGGGGCCACCACGCCCGGCACCGTGATTCCTTTTGACTGGTCACACAAAAGAATGGATTCCACGGCTACATCCACAGCTGCTCTAGTCTGTCACACGACCCTCGCAAACCAATTTGATTGGCATTGGTGCACTGCCAATCGAAGGATAAGTCTCGTGTTGCAAATTTAGTTGCCTCTTTTGCAAACCCTGGGTCAAACCAAGAAACTTCCCAAGCCTTCTTTCTACAGCTTTCCTTGAGTCAAGCCACACAGGTCTCCAGCCACATCTTAGCTGCTTGCTCTTCTGTCACACCTGCTCTGTGCCAGGTGCTGTTCCAAGTCCTGGGTGGACAATTACTCATTTGATCCTCTCAACAACTCTATAAGATTAATATTATGTACCCATTTTACAGATAAGGAAACTGACACAGGTGAGAACTACGAAGCCACATGTTGGCCTCACTGTGTGTGAGTGACATTTTCGGATCAGGCTGCTGGGAGTCCTACTGGCAGAGGGCGAGGAGCTGGCCCCACTGACTGCAATGTCACACTTTGCTACAGTTTCCTGTCTGCCCAAAACTTTTGGAAGCAGGCGAGGTAGAAATCCTAAATGATTTTTGAAACAAATTTCTTCAGATCATTTGGATGCTTCATTAATTCATCCAACAAATGGCATCTGATGGCAGGTTTATAGGGATGGTGTAGGGGACAGAAGGGGGAGGCCAGTGCAGACACACAGGGGCCAGATCCCATGAGACCCCGTGAGCTACAGCAAGGACGTGGGATTCTGCCCCATGGTCCTGGAAGCTGACCACCAAGGGCACAGGCCTAGCGTCAGCAGTGAGGGCTGTGCAGCCAGGGGGGCTAGGTTCAAGTCCTGGCTCCACCCCCACCAGTTCAGGATCTTGGATCAGCTACTGAAACGCTCTGGGCCTCAATTTCCTTGCCTGTAAAATGGGCTTAAAATAGCACTGACCTAGAAAGGTGATTGTGAGGACTCAATAAGCTCATGTGGGTGACATGTTAGAACAGGGTCTGGCATACAGTAAGAGCCCATTAAATGCTCATCCTTGGGGGGTCTAGGCCATATCTGCTGGTAAGAGAAAGATCTGTGTTTTGCCACTGGGAGACTGAGGTGGTGCAGGTGACCTGGCTACCTCCAAAGTGGCACAGGCACGTCAGTCTCTTATTAGCCACCTACGAGGGTCTCCTAGGTGTCAGGGCCTGTGTGCAGGGTCCTCGGAGCACCACAGTGCCCGACCGGGGGAACTCGGGAGGAGACTCCTGGCTCCTGAGCCCTGGGGCTCCACGGGCACAGCTGGTCCAGGGACAGGAAGCTGGGGTCTGGGGCGGACCGTGTCCGGGGCTCCGACTGCTCTCCAAGCGACCTCAGCCCTGCCAGCTCCTCTGGGCCTGGAACCTCGGCACGCACTGCCTGTGTCCAGACTTGGAGGCGTCCGGAGGCCACGCTAGACCCCTCCCAGGAGGAAATCCTGCACTCCGTGTCCTCGACACCAGGGGAGCTGGACACGTGTGCCCAGGTGCCAGGCCAAGCTGGGTGCCCAGTGGCAGTGCATCACAGCTCATCCATTTACCCTGAGGAACGTCTCGCTGGACGTGAGCAAAGAGCCCGGTGCGTCTGTCCAGGGGGAGGGTCCAGAAGAGAAGGATCCCCAGGAGAATTCAGCACCAGCACCGGCCCCTCGGGGCCTCTCTCCCTGCGCCTGCGCTCACCATCCGGCCCTGGGCTCCGCCGGGACAGACTGTGAAACGGGGTCCAGTCCTGGCTCTGCTGCTGATTCCTCTGAGACTCTGGGCCTGCGTGTCCCCGTGGGAGAACAAGAAGTCTGTGAGCTCGGACGAGCACTTGGACCCCACTCGAGGCACGGTCACAGGTGTCATACTCTGTGCCAGGCCCCAGGCTCCGCTCTGTGATGGCGGAGGGGCGCCCCTGTGGGGACACGAGCGCAGTCCCTGGATCAATCCTGCAGGACTTGCTGGAGGAGGTGTAGGAGTCAGGCGGCCGAAAAAATGAGGAGTCCACCTTGCAGCATTGAGCAGTCCCAGTGACCAGGGTGACTTAGAGAGGGTGGAGGAGGGACCGCAGGGGCACCTGGAGTCCCGAGAACAGTTAGAGGCAGGCAGTGGAATCCAGCTAGCCTGTGCTCGCAGGGCTGGAGCCCGTGTGAAGTGGGCTAGACTGGAGGCTCGGGGTCCTCGGGCTGAAGCTGGCGGTGGCGGCCACGGAGCAGCCACTCCCACAGGGCACAAAGCAGGTGTTCAACTAGGGTCTGGGTTTTGTTTTCATTTGTTTGTTTGTTTTATAGTTTTATGGCTGTACACAGTGCCTTTACGTGGTGCTGAGGATCGAGCCCGGGCCGCGCACGTGCTAGGCGAGCGCTCCACCACTGAGCCACAACCCCAGCCCTGGGTCTGGGGTGTTTAAAACTGCAAATGATGAAGGAAACCCAGGAGAGGTCACCGAGAGCAAGGCCGGGAGGAGGGTGGATCAGGAGCCGAGCTGCCTGCAGCCTCGGGGCCAAAAGCACAGTTCTGCCTGGGAAGGTCCTGGGTAACCTTGGAGGGACTGGCGGGTAACAACCGGGAGTCAGGCGCGAAAGCCCCCCCAGCCCTGCGATGATGAGCAGGCGGGGAGGGGCGGGAGGGCGGCAGCCAGAGGGGAACCGGCCCCGGTGCCCGCGGTCCTCTCCGGTGCCCGCGGTCCTCTCCGCAGGGCTCTCGCACTGCAGCTCTTCATCCCCGTCTCACACCCGGAGCGACGTTCTCAGACCGCTCGCCGCACGCGCGGGGCAGCGGGTTCTCCGCCCGGGCGCGGGGCGCGGGGCACCTGGCGCAGGGCCTGGCGCCCACTCGCCCGGGGACGGAGGAGCCGCAGAGAGCCGGGAGGGACGCGAGGCCCGCCGCCCCTGCCCGGCCGCCCTGGGCTGCAAAGTCAAAAGCAGCCCGAACGTGGCCAATCAGAGCCAGGCTTTGGGTCTTGGGAGCCAATCAGAGCCAGGCTTTGGGTCTTGGGAGCCAATCAGAGCCAGGCATTGGGTCTTGGAGCCAATCAGAGCCGCGCCCACTGGCGTAGGGGCCAATCGGAGCGGCACATGGGCCCCAGGACCAGGGAGGTGTCCCTCAGGTGGCCCCGGAGGACGTGTTAAAAAGCAGATTCCTGGATCAAAAGTCCAGAGCCCTCGCTTTCAGCCTGTCTCCAGGTGCTGCTGCTGCGGCCCCACCTGGTTGGGGGAGGAGACGCTCTCGGAGATCCCAGGGCAAAGCCCTAGCAGGCCTGGCCGATCGCCCGCGTGTCCAGGCTCTGTCCCTCCTGGTCCTGCGGGCAGAGGACCAACACAGGGAGGCCTGGAGAACAGCTCCCGTGGGACTCACCCGCCAGTGCCCAGGCCCCATCGCCAGCCCCAGGGACCGCAGGGTGGGTTATGACTGCGTCCATTTTACAGGTGACACGGTGAGGTTGGAGAGGTGACCCCACTGCGCAACACCTGGCAGTGGGCAGGACGGGAGGGGCCCTGCCTGGGGGTAGGGCTGACCTGGACCCCCCCCCCCCCCCGGGGAACCCAGAGTAGCAGGGGACAGGCAGAAAGCAGGGCAGCAGGGGGTGGCGCAGAGGCCCTCGGAGAGGGTGGACAGGGCAGGGTGCCCTGTGCGCCCACCCAGGTGGCCCAGCCAGGCTGGCGGCTACAGGCGGGCGGCCTGCCTGTCCTGGTGCCCTGCGGTTGCCATGCCGACCCCCGGGCTGTGTTTGCGGATGTTGTATTTGATTTCACACGTTTGGAACTCCAATTACGTCATCCCGCAACACAGGGTTACCATGACAGCTGGCCCCACGTTCCCGGGTGGCTCACACCTTGGGGGAGAGGGAGGGGCCTGGCACCTCCCCCCACCGAATCTCAACCCAGAGCCCCCTTGAGAGGCCAGGCTGGGAAGGGGGCAGCACCTCGGCATCCATCAGCATCTCTGGAAACTGAGGTGTGGGCAGCCACAGGCCCCTCCTGAGCCCCGAGAAGGCACCCTAGCCCACCCCACCTTCCCAGGGGGGCTCTGCACACCTGGCTGCACAGGAGCTGCTGCGGACACCTGGCACCCAGCAACCAGCCTGGCCATCTGTCCCGTCGGCCTGCTGGGGCCTCCAAGTAGCTGCTGCCCTGGTCGCTGCGTGACTTCCCACAAACTCACATGCACATGGCGTTGGGGGGGGGACACTCCTTGGCCTGGGGCCTGGGGCCTAATGCTGCCTTCCTACTACCAAGTGTGCTGTCTGCACAGATGGGGCCACCTCCCTGAGCTTCCGTTGACAGGGTCCTTGCCCCTTCCAGTGGCCAGGAGGGCTAACTGTTAATGCACACAGAGCACCTATTACAGCCCACGTGCAGAAGGGGACAGCGACCTTTTGTTCCTCCTTCCTCCCTCGCCTCCACCACCCTCTTTCTCCTCTTCCTCCTCCTCTTTCTTCTTCTTCTCCTCCCCCTCCCCCTTCTCCTCCCCCTCTCCCTTCTCCTCCTCCCCCTTCTCCTCTTCCTCCTCCTCTTTCTCCCTCTCCTCTTTCTCCTTCTTCCCTTCTTTCTCTTTATTTTCATTGCCCTGTCATTATAGCTAAATTCTTGCTCTGTGACTTTGGGCAACTGACTTTCCCTCTCTGGTCCTCTACGCTGGTAACAGTGACCCTTTGCCAATGTTCACTTCCCCATCATTAAACTCTCCATACCTATTATTTAGCTTCTTACCTGCTGGTTTCTATCTAGAAGGGCTGCTAGAGTTGGGCGTGATGGTGCACACCTGTAATCCCAGCAATTTAGGAGGCTGAGGCAGGAGGATCACAAGTTTGAGGCCAGCCTCAGCAACTTAGTGAGACCCTGTCTCAAAATAGAAAATAAATAGGGCTGGGGCTGTGTTAGAGCCTCTGCCTGTCACATGCAAGGCCCAGAGTTAAATCCCCTGCAACACCCCAAAAGAGGAGGAGGAGGAGGAGGGGGCTTTTAAACCTGGTTCCAGAACCTCGGGATAACATCAGCAGGTCCAGCTCCCGGTTTGCCAGTGTGTGAAGGGAAAACCCTGCGGTCCCTCTTTGCCTGGGGAGGGGACGGCCCATCTCTCCTCCCCTCCGTGCCCTGAGGCTCTGGGAGGAGCCACAGCCTCTCAGAAGGGCCTGGCATTTAGGTCACCATCAAGCCTGTCACAGACAAGACCGTCACCGCCATCCTGGCACCTCTGCCCAAGAAAGCACCTGCGAGGCCCCTCTCTGAAGTGCCACTCTGTAGATGAGGAAAACGAGAAGCAGAGAGGTGACAGGAGTGGCCCAGGATCTTAGCAACTGAGTGGCAGCACCAGTCCCCGCCACACCCACACACACACACAATCCCGGAAAATGTGAGGAGCTGTGCCTGGGCCCGGGGGAGCGGTCACGGGTCACAGCTGCGGGCTTCCTGGGATGACCGGGGAGGCTGGCCTCCTGCCGGCTGCTGCCAGCTCCCTGCCAGGCCCCACAGCCCTGGACGCTTCCCAGACCCAGAGCCAGGACCAACACCGCGCTTCCCTCCGGGCCGCCTCTGCTCCGTGTCCCCGAGCTCGCTGGGAAGATCCCAGCCCAGCCCCCGCAGGTCGCTGCTGGCCATGCTGCCCAGGGCGGGGCACGCCTCACAGCCTCTGCGCACCTGGCAGAGGTCCAGGCCTGGACCCAGAGTGTGGCGGCCGTGCCCAGGTGCTCACCTGGGGCCGGGAGGAGCAGGCGCCGGCAGAGGCCCCGAGAGCCCGCTGACCCCTCTAGGGAGCGGAGAGCCACGGCCCCACCCCGCAGCTGGGCCCAGCTCCTGGGGAGGCGAGGCCTGGTCTCGTGACAGGCCTGAAGTCACGAGAGCATCGCCCCCCGCGGGGACTGCGGGGGACCAGGAGCTCGGAGGAGGTGGACGCCACCGTGGGCTCCCTCGGGAAGCGGCGGCCGGAAGGGCTCCCGGGGACAGCTGTGCCAGCCGCGGCCGGCCTGGTGTACGTGAGCGGGCACGTGGCGTCGCGGAGGAGGAGTGGAAGGTGACGGGCGTGGGGACTCTGGCCAGGCCGGCAGGGGCGTGGCCGGCCCAGAGCGCGGGAGGGCGGCTTGGAAGACAGGCGGGTCCTCGGGAGGCCCCGGCCGGGCTGGGGGCTCAGAGCCAGTCCCAAGGCCTGGGGCTGGGGGTTCCCGGAAGGGACTGTGACACGATCAGACCTGAGACTTCTGTGGGGAAAGGGCTGGAACCCGGGGCGCCCATCCACTGCCCCCTCACACGCACCTGCCATTGTGAGCGGGTGGCCTGCTCCGTGGAGCACCTCGACACTGCGCAGGGCCACGCCAAGGTCCCCTCCAGAACCTTCTCCTCCTCCACAGCCGAGGCCGCTCCGTGCTGGGCCTGCTCCCGCGGCGGCCCGGGGTCCTCCGGTGCCTGGCCTGCAGCCCTGCAGTGACCGTCCTCCACCACGGCAGGCTCACTCCTCTCCGTCCCCTAGCCCCGAGGTCCACATGTGGTGGCCCCTGTCACCTGCGCCCTCGCTAAGGCTGAGTCCTGTTCACAGCGTGGACACAGTCGCGTCTGGCTGTCCGCTCATCCGCCACGGCCACCTGGGCCGCCACCACCTTTTGGCTTTGGGGAACGTGGACGTGCCCATATTTGGATCCCTGATGTCCCTTCTTTGGGACGTGGACTTAGACGGAGAACTGCGGGGTCCTCTGAAGGCTGTTCCAGTTCTCGAGGGACCTTCCCGTTGCCCTCCCTGGTGGCCCTGCCGTCCTGCCCCCGACCAGCGGTGCCAGGTCCCAGCTCCCGCGACCTCCCAACACCTGCCGCTTTCCCGGTGCTGTCTGCCTGTGGTCCTCACCCCACGAGGAGTCCGGGGCCGCAGGGGGTGACAGAGAGTGGCCGCTGGCTCTGCGAGGGGGCCGGCAGGGTGGAGGGAGCTGCCTTGGCTCAGCTGAGCTGGGGCCCCTGGTGGGGGGAAGCATGAGGGAGGACTGGGGGCCACTGAGTTTGGGGGTTCTGAAGCGCATCCTGGGGGCCTAGCAGAGTCTGTAGGTCTGGGAGGGTCTGCACAGCCGGGGGAGGGGTCGCCAGCCTCTGATATGAAGCTGCAAGCAAGAAGGAGATTGCTTAGAGATTATGGGCTGCAGAGAGAAAGGGAGGCTAGAACAGAGCCTTGGGTCCCCATGTTTTAGGGGTGGGACGGAGGCATGCATGAAGGGCGACGGGAAGATCATCCCAGAGGCAGGAGTAGAGCAGGAAACACAATTCCAACCTTGCATAATCTAGGATTGGATTTTACCATAAGCAACAGGAAACCCAAACAAGTGGCTTAATCCAGATACAGGTTCAGTTCTCTGTAAAGGAAACAAGGAAGGAGACATCTACCATCCTCAGACGTGGGCTCTTTCTTTCTTGCTCTGATATTCTTAGCCCGGATTACTACCATCAAAGTCATTTCATGGGGCTGGGGTTGTGGCTCCGCGGTAGAGCGCTTGCCTAGCACGTGCGCGGCCTGGGTTCGATCCTCAGCGCCACGTAAAAATAAGCGCATTTTGTACAACTAAAACAAATAAAATAAATAAATTTTTTTTTTTAAAAAAAGTCATTTCATGGTCACAAAATGGCTGCTACAGCTCTGGCCATCACAGTCATATTCCAGCAGCAAGGAGGAAGAAGAGCAGAAGACTTGCCTCCTGGTTGAAACTGCCCAAGCACTTCTGTTTGTCTGTTTGTTTTCTGCCCAGGCAATTCTAGAAGGAGTATTCCCGGAAGCCCTGTCCCCCCACTCCCTGTGCCTTTCACACGCGGCTTCCCTGGATGAAGCATGAAGTCTGGTTGTGAAGGACCAGGGAGAGTGGCTGAATGGGAGGCCGCAGCGGGCTCTAACTGAAGGAGAAACGCTTGGCTGCGTTAGCTGGGGTGCAGAGTCACCCCCGAGCTGGCCGCGAGGCCTCCTGAGCTGCATGCGGGGCGGGGGAGGGGCCCCGGTGGCTTCGAGCGTGGAAACAGGACGTGTTGTGGGTGCTGGGCCAGGGGAGGGCTGGCCTTGGCCTTGAGGTGCGGGACTTCACCTGGACAACGGCTGAGATGGGCGGGGAGCGAGGGGCAGGGCGGGAGAGCGGTCACTGCAGGGGCCCAGGGGAGGTGGGGGCGCAGGACCCGGGAGTCACGGGCTGTGCCCGGGGACCAGAGGACAGCGGGTAAAGAGTGGGCGGGTGGGGCACCTTGGAGGAGGCTCTGGGAGGCCAGGTGTCCTGAGGAGGCCTCAGGGCCGCCCCGTGGGGGAGCAGCGGGGGCCTGGAGGGCTGACGGCCAGGCCGGGGAGGGCCTGAGACCAGGGAGGCGCGGGGGAGGGCGCAGGAGGGACCAGGCCCAGGGGCCGTGGGGAGTCAGCGTGAGAAGGCCCAGGAAGCAGCCAGGCCACAGGAGGTGTCCTCCACAAGGTCAGAACGTCACCCAGGTGATGGTGACGTGGTGGGGGAGGGAGAGCCACACACCTGGGGCTGGACTGGGGGCCTGGCCCTGGCTCCCGCGTGCCCCCCCCCGGGCCTCGGCGTCCCCTCTGTACCATGAGACCTGCGGGCATGGTGGTGGCCCTTGGCTGTGACCAGGGCGATTCGGGGAGCAGGTGAAATTCCTGGGGTGAGCTCTCGGCAGGCGCGCCCCGCCCCACCCTTGCAACTGAGTCACCTCCAAATCGACGGGAATTTCCAAGTCCCCCGAGGCCTGTCGGGTCGGGGCTGAGTCACGGGAAGCGAGTCTGGGAGGGGTCGGCGACTGGCGCAGGTGAGGGGTCTGCGCTGGCACTGCCCCGGGAACCTGTCTGTGTTGGTCCAGTCAGTACACACCGGACAGAGAACTGTCCTCGTCCCCAGCGCGCTCCCCACCTCCTGCCTCTGTGTCCAGCCTGCGCCCGTCCCTCCCCCACGTGCTGCTGCTTGCCCGGCTGCTCCTGCTCTGCAGTCCTCTGTGGCTCCCCATTGCCTGCAGGAGAGAGCTCCAGTGCACTCTCCATTGGGGGATGAATCCATCCGTTGGGTCGCGACCTTTCCCCTCTGCTAATCTAGATCACACAGATACAAACCTAGAGCCCCAGATCCCCGGCCCCCTGGGCTCACTAGGTCCTTCGTGTTAATTAATAATGATAATTAATAGAGTTCAGACTCCCGTGCTCCGTTGTCCGGGCGCCACCTCAGTGGTTCTGAGACCCCCAAGAAGGGCTGGTGTCCCCTGACCTGCCGCTGGCCTGAGCGCCATCTCCACCCCCGCTGTCGCCACCCTGACCTCGCTGTCCACCACGGCAGACACCAGGCGAGGGGCCCCCCTGACTCTGGAAGGAGGGCCCCAGGCCCCCCGGCCACCACACCAAGCTGGACGCTTTGCGTAGGCCCCAGCCCCCACCGACCGGCTCCCGGGCTCGGGCTCCCCTTTCTTCCCGGCCCTCTCTGCCCAGGAGCGAGGGACGCCCGCTGTGTCCACTCTGCTGAGACCCCAGGGCTGCCAAAGCCACGCTGTCCGGCTGCCGGGACGTCACTCCCGAGGCCCCTCCTCCTCCAGCCGCCTGGCCTTCACTCGTGGTGACCCTGTCCTTCAGGCCGCACCCCGTTTGGGAGGGCCTCTCCGGGGTTCCCCCCAAGGGGGTGCAGCTCCTTCTACCCGGCCCCTGCGGGCAGGGAGCGTTGACGTGGCCATGGGGTCTCCGAGGGTCCACCACGTGGGACTGTGGGGTCACCCAGAAGATCACTGGAGGCCCAGCAGTTGAGCCCCACGCTGGGGCAGGGCCCGTGCCCCCCCCCCGTCTCCCCCCCCCCCCCCCGAACCCCCGTCCCCCCATACCCCAGCACCCCCTTCTCCCCCATCCCCCATCTCCCCCTGTCTCTCCCGTATCCCCCGTACCTCCGTACCCCCTTCTCCCCCATGTCCCCCATCCCCCACATCCCCCCATCTCCCCCATACCCCCCTTCTCCCCCATGTCCCCCGTCCCCCTGTTCCCCCGTCCCCCTGTCTCCCCATCCCCCCCCCCTGTCTTCCCCGTCACATCCCCCCCCCCCCCCACGTCTTCCCCGTCCCCCCGTCCCCCCAGGCCTGGGCTTCTCTAATCGGTGCTCCTGCCGCACGTCCAGCACCAAGCAGGGCCACAGGAGAAGCGGACGCTGGCCACGCCCACCGGGCGCAGGCCTGGTGCTGCACGTCCTGCCGCACGTCCTGCGCCCACTTCACAGATGAACAAGCCGACACCCAAGGAGGAAGCCCGTGGCCAGTGCCTGAGGTCCCCCAGCTCCCAGCTGGAATGGTGACCCAGGCGGGCTCTCTAGGGACCGAGCCCAGTCATGTGGGAAGCAGGGTCCTCACTCTTGATGACAATGAAACAGACTCTGTGCCATTCCCCTCGTTTAACCTTCACCATGATCGCAGGGAGCAGGGAGGATTAGTCGCTTTTGTAGAGGAGGAGACTGAGGCTCCGAGAGGCACCCTGCACCTGCTCCCACCCTGATGAGTGTAGGGTGAGCGGGATCCACACCCGGATCCCCGGGGCCAAGTGAGGCTCCTCCCGCTCCTCCCCCAGGGTCCCCTGCCCACTTCTGATGGGGAAGGACAGCTGTGGCCACAGAGCCCGGTGCCCGCCTCTCCCTCTGGCCCCACCACTAGGGCCTCCTTCCCCCCCACTCACGCACCTGCCCTTCAGTGTGGAGCGCAGCCCTGGTCATGGTGACCCTGCTCCTTCTCCTCGCAGCGTCCCAGCAGCCAGGTCCAGGTGTGCGCTGAGCTGGGCAGCCCCAGGGGTGGACCCAGCTGACCTGGGCCACCACCCCTGTCCCCTGGTGCTCCGCTCCGTCCAGCTGCAGCCGGAGCGGCAGGGCTGGTGGCCCCCGAGCTCCCCTGGCCGTCCTCACCCTCAGGCCACGGGCAGCTGGCGGAGTGGCGGGGAGACCAGGGTCAGTGGCAGTCAGGAGGCGGAGGCCGTCTGTCCCTGCAGCCCAGTGGCCGCTCCGCCTGTCCCTTTAGCTCAGACTCAGCCAGTCCCTGCGGGTGACAGTCCCTGCGGGTGAGGTTGACCAGCCACAGGGTGGCTGAGCAGGTCACAAGTCCCACCTCTCAGGAAGGAGCTTCTGCCAGAGCAGATGGCGTCAGAGTGGCCGGGGAGGGTCTCTGTGCGCCTGGACCCGGGACCTTCCGGACCAGCCACCTGCCTCTGCCCAGGGGCCGCCTGGTCGGCCTGTCTGCAGGCGGACGGCGGCGGAGGGCCAGCAGCAGGGACAAAGTGACAGCAACGTGGATTTTAAAACTACTTTTACAGAGCCAAATATGAGCTGGAAAACAAGGCGGGCCCTGGGCTTCGTGACAGGGACCCACTCGTTACTTTGTATCTAATTTTTGTTCCATCAAAGTGACTGGAGGCCGCAGGCCGCTGTGTGAGGAGCACTCAGCCTCCGTCCCGATCGCTCTGCTCCCGCTCTGCGCAGATGCCCGCACGTCCCGGTCCCCACAGGCCCTTGGTCAGGACCGTCTGGGCTGCCCGTGACCTGTACATGGGCCTCCGGGCCTCGCGGGGAAGACACCCCCTTACACGCGGGGACGAGAGGCTTCCGGGGCCCATCCTGGAGCCCGAGGCCTGAGGTGCCACAGCTGCCACCAAGTGACAACCTGTCGTGAGTCACAGCGACAAGCAAAGCCTGTGCGTGGCCTCCCGGGCACCTGTCCCCTGCCAGGTGAGGCTCGCTCATCTGCAGCACCCCGGCCCGGCCAGCACTGCCAGCCCTTGTGACAACCCAGGTCGGAGCCTGCCAGGCCTGGCGGGAGGCGGAGCTGGGCCACAGCCCGGTCAGGACCTGTGGGACATCAGCGCCAATGGGCAGCTCCGTCCCTCCTTCCTTCATCCAGGGTCTGATGGCCGCCCGTGCCGGCCCCGCCTGCTGCTCCTTCCCAGAAGCTCCCGCACCTGGGCCACCCGTCCTCACCCGTCCTGCCGCAGGTCACAGAAGGGGTCGGGGCCAGGCCGCAAACGGGGCTCTGAGTCGAAGCCTGGCCTCTGGAGGCAGACTGCCCCCGGCCCGATCTCTCTTTAGCACTTTCTAACCGTGACCTCGGGCCACTCACAGCCTCTCCCACGCCTCCGCGAAACGGAGCAGCGGCCTGCGCGGTCACCGTGAGGGTGAGGGCCTGGAGCGGCCCGGCCCGGTAGGCCCTCCTCTCCTGAGGCTGCGTGTTTGCTGAGTCGACATTTAAATACAAGGAGAAATCCCCGGGTGGTGGGGGCGGGGTGGGGCGGGGGGGGGGGGTGGTTCAGGGGTCCTGATTTCTGACTTTTGTTGAAAATCAAGATCGGGCAGGACATTCCTTTTGGGCAGTGGTGCTCAGCCCCAGTCCTACCTCAGAATCCAGTAAGCATGACCAGGGCAGCTACCAAAACAGTTTGCTGCCAGATTCCAGGCACGTGCCTATAATCCCAGCAACTTCAGGAGGCTGAGGCAGGAGGATCGCCAAGTTCAAGGCCCGTCTCAGCAACTTGGTGAGACCCTGCCTCAAGTTTTTTAAAAAAGAACTGGGGATGCAGCTCTGTGGCCAAGCCCCCGGGGACCAATTCTCCAGTATGAGGCCCCTCCCAGGACCAACAAAGTCAGAATCTACCCAGTGTCAAAGTGCCCCAGGTGATTCCCGCTGGAGGCCAGAGTCTAGGGCCTCTGCTGGAGGGAGGCCTTGGACTTGCCAGCTGGGACTCGCCTTTTACCAACGCACTGCGGTTTTTGAACATTGAAGAACGATGATTGCATCCCTGTCTTTTAAGGAGTGGAAAATAGAAGCCAGATCAGAAGTCCTCACACCTGAGCAGCCTGGCTCAGCTGCAGGCCGCGACCTGGGCTCTGGCCCTCCTTGGCCACGCCTCACTCACTCCACACAACCTTCTCTTCCAACTTCCTCTCTGCCCAGCATGGGGGACTCTGGCTTCACCTCCATTCCTGTCTTCTCCTGGCAAATCCCTGCTAGGAGCCACCTCCTCCGGGAAGCCTTCCCTGACCTTCCAGGTGGAGGTGGGGTCTTCCTCCTTGAAGTCTCAGGAGCCCCCCTGCCTTTCCCTCTCCTCACCCCAAGACTCTGCTCCCATCAGATTTGGAGTTTCTCTGGAGTGGGGTCCCCACTGGCTCCCAAGGCTGGGCAGGAGTTCAGTGAGCATCTGCTGAGTTTATAGATGGCCCAGCCCTCCACGAGGCCTGCCAGGCCACGTGTGCAAGAAACTGCAGGGCAAAGCACGTGGTCATAGCACACTCACTACGAATGCAAACAGCTCAGCACGTGGTCATAGCACACTCACTACGAATGCACAACAGCTCGCACCGTTGTGCGCGGCTCTAATGCACCAGTGGGAAAACAAGGAGGAGCGAGGGGCGGGTCGTGGCTCAGCGGTAGCGCACTCGCCTAGCACATGCGAGGCCCTGGGTTCGATCCTCAGCACCACATAAACATAAATAAAAAAAAAAAAAAAAAGGTATTGTGTCCAACTACAACTAAAAAAAAATTAGCATTTTAACAATATATATGGAAGAAAGAAAGAAACCGCGTGAGAAACTTCCTTCTGGTTCAGATCTTGACGTTGAGCCTGGACACTCCGTGGAGTGAAACCAGGGCCAGGCCTGCCGGTCGTCCCCTGGGCCTCTCCTGGGCTCTGATGGTCATCTCTCCATCCCCGAACCCGTCGCCGTGGCCGGGGAGATCCCGTGATCCCAGTCACGTGCCCCCTTGGGATCGGTGGGATCTGGGTGGTCCCGGAGGGAGGGAAGGCGGGTCTTGGCAGGTAAGGACAGGGAGCACCAGGTCCCGCCAGACACCCCCTGCCCCTCACAGCCCCAGCCGCAGCCCCAGGGTGGTCAAGAGGCGCACCCCTTCTCCCCTGGCTGCTCCCCCAGATTAGACAGTTAGTATGGACTAAATGAGAAACTGATGATGAGTTAAAAAAAAAAAAAAACTACAATGAATTGAGGAATTCCTCGAATCTGATTTGGATTTCATCGATCATTTCAGCCCGTGTGTGTGTGTGTGTGTGTGTGTGTGTGTGTGTGCGTGTGATGTCCGCGGCCTGCAGACAATGCCCGACACTTTGAACATGACTTGGAGGACGCCACAGTCTCTCCAGTGGCCCTTTTCAAAGGGCCTTGTGCAAAACCCCCAGCCTACACTGACAAGGCTCTCAATGGCGGACCGACCGGGTCCCACCTCGTCACTGCCCTTTCAGCGAGCGTCGGAGGACTCTGGTCGCAAGCAACAGAGTGACCTTTGCTGACTTCAGTGGAAAGAACCGTGTGGGAAGTTTGCTACGTGCTCCCTCGGCCCCGGGGGACTGGCACGCCAGGCTCGGGAACCAGGGAGCCCGGAAGATGAGACAGGAGGAGGGACCTTGGTCTCACGACTGAGCAGGAGGGTGTGGCCCTCTCTCAGCTCCAGAGTCCACTGCAGCAAAGGAATTTCTGTCCGGCCCACCTGGAAGTGAGGGAAAGTGGGACCCCCCGTATAGGAGGGTTCTAGCAGAGGACCCCGGGGGGGGGTGGCCTTCCTGGAGCGCAGGCTGGGAGCAGGGAGCAGGGGGCATTCTCTGAGGGTGACGCACCCCTCAGGTGGCTCCCAGGAGGACGCCCCCCTCCATCCGAAGCCTTCCCACTGGAGCGTGGGGTCGGTGATGTTGCTCTTAGAGTCACCACCACCCTTTTTCCTTCTTGGTTATTCTGGAACATTCTCTTGGATTTTCCCTGCTCTGGTTTTCTTTATGTTTCCATAATCTCGCGGCTCCTGGGTGGTCTGGTTTCCGACAGGCAGCAGCGTCAGCTGGTTCTCACAGAGCCCATGTGCTCATGGAGGAAATGTGGCCTGAGCCGGTGTCACCCCACCCACAGAAAGGAAGTGACAGCTACACAAGGTGGAGAAGTGTATGGGCTGTACCCCTAAGGATGATTTAAGTTACAAGGAACAGAAAAGCCAATTCAGACAGCCTTAGACAGTAAAGCGATTTATGGGTACGTGTTATTGAAAAGTCCTTCAGGAAAGGCTTGATCCAGCAGTTTAGCAGTAATAGCAAGGGCCCGTTGCTGGCTCTCACTGGCTGGCCTTTCCTAAGCCTGGATCTCCTTACAGATTCCAAGATACCTGCCAGGAACCTTGAAGCATCTTTGCTCTAGAATTCCCAGGAAAAGTCTTGAACTTCCTGCTGAATGACAGGTCTGGGTCACGCGCCCAAGCCTAAACCAATCGCTAAGACAAAGGTCGAAAGGCACTTACTGCCTCAGTCCTGCCCGCACCTGGCATCAGAAGCAGGGTCTCCCTGGAATCCCAGGGATCCCCAACCAAATTCAAGTCTGCCTGGGAGGGGTGGGGACAGACCCTGGGAAGCCGCCCACGCAGGCCTACTGCTTTGGGTGGTGGAGACTTGAGACTAATTACTCGTCCTAACTGCAACTGCTGTGCCTGCTTCACTTAATGACTGTCACAGCACCTTGGGGACCTTGGGGGCGGCCCGTTGATCCTCTTTAGCGCATGAGGAAGGAGGCCAAGCAGGTGACTTGAAGCATCACAGCTGGGGTGAGTCAGAGGCAGGACTTCCAGTCGGTCTATCAGACCCCAAAAGCCATGTTCCCAGCCTGGTCCCCGGCCTGCCGCTCTGTCTTGGGCCAGGGACTGCAGGGTCACCAGGAGTGGGAGCGCGTTCGCTCTAGGACCTTACCTGAGCGCCTCCCCGGCCACAGCCCTCCCCCTGGCTCCAAGTGGCCGAGGCCTTGGGGTCAGGCAGGAGCCGGGCCCAGCCCAGCAGGAAGCCCTGTGCTGGCTGGGCGTGGTCTGGTCCAGCTGGGGACACGCTCTGGGAGGTGGCCTTATCTCCTCTGGACCCTGAGCTGGCAGGGCTGACAGTGAGGCTGAGGAACTCCAGGTCGCGGCCAGGCCGGGAAGCCCCACCCCGTCTCGCTCTCTGGGGACTCAGGGACCGTCCTGGAGATGCGGGCCTGGGAACCCGGAGGAGGGGAGGCGCCCGCAGATGGGTGGAGGGGCAGCCTGCTGAGCTGCGGAGGCTGAGCGTCGAGGTTCAAGGTGCCCAGGACTGGGCTGGGGCTGGGCTGGGGGGGCTGGGCTGGGGCTGGGGCTGGGCTGCGGCGGCCCCCACCTCCGCCGGCGCTCTGGGCATTTGCCCACATCTGGGAATCCCCATCTCAGAATCTCCAACAGGAAAACCAGCTGCACTCGAGTCTCTCAAACCCCAGGGGGGCCCAAGAGGGTGGCCGCAGCTGTATCACGTGCGGGCCTTTCGGCAGGACCCAGCTGCGCGTCCACCTCGCCACCGGTAGGGGTTAGAGCCGGCGCCACCAAGTGAGGGGCCAGGACTGGAGGGGAGTCCCGGCAGGTCCCGGGACACGGCCCCAGGCGACACGTGGGCACACACAGCCACATATTCCTGGCTGTCCGCGTCCCTCAGAGCCCCCCCTCCCACGTCCCTCCAGCGTCCCTCCGACCCACCGTCTGACCCAGGGAACATTCTGAAAGCCTCAGGCAACTGTTCGCTTCAGCAGGAGCCTGACACCTTCAGGCCTCTCTCAACCTGCCGCTCAAAGGCCTCCTGGAGAGAGGGAGGGCACCCTGGAGAGCGTGTTTCGGGGACAGGCAGACCTGCGTTCCAGTCCTCCCAGCTGCTCACGTGCTGTGTGATCTTGGGCAAGCGATTTCACGTCTCTGAGCCTCGATTTTTTTTTTTTTTTTTTTTTTTTTTTTTTTAGTGCAGTGAAGTGAGACCCACTAATGCCCAGTCCGCAGGACTGCCTACAAGCGAGGAATCTAGAAAGTGTCCCCAATGTGCCTATCTCGTCCTGCCCCTCCTCCATCCGAGCAGGCACTGGGTCTGTGGATCCTGCCTCCAGCCTGCGCCTCAGACCCACCTCTCTGTCTGCTCACTTTCCTTATTCCAGCCACCTCCTGCCTGGGCTGGCCACCGCCACCCAGCTGGACACTGGGCACGAGTCTGCCTTGGATCCCAGACTGCAGCCAGAGAGGTCTCGGCAGCGCGTACGTGTGACGTCCCCAGCTCAGGTTGGAACTCTCCGGTGGCTCCAAGAACCTCCAAAGTCTCACTCTTGCCTCCACAGAGAGGCCCACAGCGCTGACCCTGCCAGCCACCCTGCCCGCTCCTGTCCACCCCTTGCCCTCTCTCTGGCGCCGTCTCTGCTGGGCCTCACGGCTGCTCCGTCCCCTGTGTTTGGGCCGCGCTTCCCGGCCCCAGCCTCTCAGCCACACTTAGCCTCCAAGCCTCCATTCGAAGTCCACACGGAGCCCTTCCTGACCCTCGTGCTGACCAGGTCCCCACTGACGGGCCCCACCCACACTTCTCCTTGGCGGTGCCAGTCGCGAGACGGCAAGCACCGGTGAGCCAGCCCGCGAGCGGCTCCTCCGTGGTGCACACACTGTTTTTGCCTCGTCCTCCTCAGGAGAGTGACCCCTCCCAGTGGTCCCAGAGCTGGCCCTGGATTGAGACTGAAATGCGTGCCAGGTGCAGTGGCACACGCCTGTAGTCCCAAGGGCTCGGGGCCCTGAGGCAGGAGGACAGTGAGTTCAAAGCCAGCCTCAGCAACTCAGTGAGGCCCTGCCTCTAAATATGAACTAAAAAGGGCTGGGGATGCGGCTCAGTGGTTAAGCACCCCTGGTTCAGTCCCTGGTACCAAAACCACGACTGGAACACGCGTGTTAGTGGAGGGCAGAGGGGCGGGGACGTGGGTTAAGGCCGCAGTCGACCCTGGACAAAACCCGGGTGAGAATGAAGCCCCAGAGAGAAAGTGGAGCCAGGAGACAGAGCAGCCGAGCCCCAAGCTGTCCCTGCGCCTGGAGCCAGCCGTGCCTGAAAGCCATCCTGGGATGTGACTGACACCACCCTGCGTTGCTCAGCTTTGCTGAGGCTTAGCCTTGCGAACAAAGCACGGTGTGGCTGGGGGTGCAGCGCCCACCCGGCACGTGGGAGGCTGGGGTACCCCTCCCTGGCACTGGGCAGCGGGGTCCAGTGCAACCTTCCTGGCATGGAGGCCCCCAGGACGGCGCTGGCTGTCCCCACCGCTGACCCCGAGGCCTGGCCCACCTGGGTCACTGTTGATGAGGATGGAGCAGGACACAGGCAGCAGGAGGGCCGGGACCCTTGGTGCCCTGTCTCCATCCCACGCGACACCTCCCGGTGGTGACCGCTGGGACCCCTCAGGCCATCTCGCCCCCCCGCAGGCTCCTCCCGAGCCCCGCAGCTCTGCCCCGCCCGCCCTCAGAACCGGGCCTCGTTTCCTTCCTGGCTTCCCAGAACACGGCAGAGCTGACCCCCACCCCAGTGGCACGCCCCGTAGCCAAGGTGACTGTTTACCTCTGCCCTTAGAAACCACCTCTGGCCGGTGGCACGGCCACGCCACACAGCTGCCCGCCGCCCCCCAGCCTGGCCACACAAGCCAGGGCACTTCCTGCCAGGGTTGGCGCTGCCAGGCTGGGCTCCTCTACTGCCTGCACCCTCCCTGCTCGCGGTCACCTGGCCCCAAGGCCGCGACTCCCCGTGGGGTCAGTGTGGGGGCCAGCCAACGCTGGAGAGCCCAGTGGACAGCAAGCCCAGGTCCCAATCCTGCCTCTTGCGGCCCTGCGGCCTCGGGCAGGTTGCTGCACCTCTCTGAGCCTGCCCACTCCACAGGTAGCAAGGGAGTGACGGTGGCACCCCTGGGACTGTCCCCAGCATGAACACAGTAGCACCTGATTCTACGCTGGAGTGGCCAGGCCCAGAGGCTCCATCCTGTCCTGAGGTCCCTCTGGGCCGGGAGATCCTCCCTCACCCCACTGAGGTCCTTCTTCAGGGGCAGCCGCTGGCTGGCTGGGAGCGGCCAGCACCCTGTGCTGACTAGCGGTCACTCAGCGAGGCCCCGGGGTGGCCGCCGGTGGTCACGGGCCGACGAGCGCCCCAGTTACCTGTCGCCAGCACTGCTGCCCTGGTGGCCACAGTCCCCTGGGTGACCTTCCCTCACCCTCTTGGACACCGTCCCTGGTCACTGTCTAGAAGCCGCTGCCTGCTGGGACGCGGCCCCTCCCCGCCGGGCCTGCTGGGGCAGTGGGGCTTCTCCCGGCGTGGGGGGCCTGGGCCAGCCGTCTCCCCACCCTGAGCGTCCCGGGACACGAAACACCGAGGACCAACCGTGGGAACTGAGGACGTGGTGGCCGCGGCCGCAGCCCTCCCCGGTGACCAGCACACCGCGCTGCGGGAGTGCGGGGAACTCGGTGCCCGCACGGCCATCTGGGAGGGTTGGGTCCTGGGCCCCGGGGAGCGGGCTCCCGGCGTTACACGAAGGACGCGCAGACGTGGCGTCCACCCCTGCCCGTGTCCTCCCGGCCCGAGCAGCGGGCAGGCCCTTACAGACCCCGACCCCGGCCTCGGACTTCCCGGCCGCCAGAGCCCCAGGAACAAACTCCCGTTCCTCATGAGCGTCCCAGCCCTGGGGGTGATGTCCCAGCCGTGGTGGTGACGTCCCAGCCGCAGCGGTGACGTCCCAGCCGCACACACACTAAGGTGCTGGGCGAGCAGACGGCCACCTGCTGTCCTCGGCCCTGTCCTCCCTGCTCTCCAGCACAGCGCGGGCTGGAGGCTCCGGGAGAAGTAAGGAGAGGCTGGTCCAGGCCCAGGCCTCGGGCCACTTGCTGATGACACAGATGACAATGAGTGCTGCCACGCTCAGAGGCCAGGGAGGTCGGCAGTGTCCCTGCGGCCAGCAGTGTCCCCCAGGGATGTCCCCCAGCCCACTGCAGATTCCTGCCCACCCCAGGCCCACAGGCTCATGGGGCCGCCTCCTTACTGGGTGTCCCAGGGCGCGGGAGGCAACACGCCTGCTTCATGCACTTAGTCCCATCTTTTTATTGAGCACCTACTGTGTGCCTGGCTCACACAGGTGCTGAGGACACACCAGAGAACAGACGGGCCACGGGATCAGAGAAGCCTGCCGGAGCAGCTGAGGCCTCGGGGACCCAAAGGCGGGCCCAACGGTCCTCACCCTACCCCTCGGGCAGCCGCCCCCCATGCCCAGCTCTGAGGGACCAGAAGTGAGGACCAGGGTGGAGACAAGGCAGGCCTCCTCCCCGGGAGAAAACCCTTCATGAACCGAGGCCGAGGACGGAAGTGGTGACGAGGACCCGCCACATGTAAATAGGCCCATCCGCCCCAGGGTCGTCCTGGAAACCTGCGGTCAGCTTGGACTTTGCTTTAGGCTGAGCTCCCGGCCACCAGGAGCTCAGAACGGCTGAACAAACTTCGAGCTTCACATGGGGCCGGCCCGCGCGGAGTTCAAGGCCAGAGAATTTCTCCAAAGTCAAAACCGCAACAGGAAGGCCCAGAAACAGGCTCCGGAGGCCGGCCAGCCTGGCCCAGGGCTCCGCCAGCCTTCCCCAAGGCCATCCTGGGAAGGGCTGGAGGGAAGCCAGGAGTGGGCCCTGGTCCTGAATCTCTGGGGGCCACGGTGCCCGAAACCTCACGATAAGAAGCAGGGTCCAGCCGGGCACGGTGGCACTCGCCTGTGATCCCAGCACTTGGGAGGCTGAGGCAGGAGGATTGTGAGTTCAAAGCCAGCCTCAGCAATGGCGAGGCACTTAGCAGCTCAGTGAGACCCTGTCTCTAATAAAATACAAAAAAGGGCTGGGGATGTGGCCAGTGGTCGAGTGCCCCTGAGTTCAATCCCCAGTACCAGAAAATAAATAAATAAAGTAAAGTAAAAAGGTCTGATGCTGTAGCTCATTGACAAAGTGCCCCTGGCCTCCATACCTAGTATACAAAAAAAAAAAAAAAAAAAAAAAGCCCCCCACGGCTGGCTAGAGAAGACCCACGGGCGTCTGGAGTCCTTGGTTCTGGCTCTGCCGCTTGGACCCGTTGACCAGTTTCCCTCCCGTCCTGGGGCCCCAGGTGCCTCCCAGGCTGCCTGCCGAGAGGAGGGTGCGGGGGGCACAGCGGAGGTGGCGGGAAGAGGCGGGCCCTGGGGAAGAGAGAGACGCTGGACACTACCACAGGCTCCAGTGCCACGCCACTGCTGCCGGGCCACATCTGCCGCCTCCCTTCCACCCGCAAGCCCCCAAAGAGCTACACCCAGTCGTCCTGGGGCAGACCTGAGCCCACACTCAGGCTGGGTGACAGCAAAGCCAGGACCCCCCACAAGGATGCTGGGACCGATGTCTGGACCTCGGCTGGCGGGAGAGGCAGTGACCAGCACAGGGGTCCCAGCACCGTCCCAGCAGGTGGAGCGGGGTTGGGACAGCAGGGCCGCGCCTGGAATCTGCGCTCCGTCTTTCATTCACTGTGTGACCGCCACCAGGCAGTCCCTGGCTGCACCCCGTACAGCGGGACTGATGACCCGAGAGCCCACGCCAGGCTCCGAGAGGCCCCTGCTCGTGAGCGGCAGCACCCGGCCGGCAGCGGGAGTTTCAGAAGAGGGCCCCGTCCCCCGCTGCGGCCGCACTGTGCCCTTGACCTGGTCCTACACTTCACCCAGGAACCTGGCCTCCTCCACCAGAGGAACAGGGTCTGCTCAGTCCTGAAATGCAATCCCGCCATCACCCCAACTCCTGCCACCAAACCTGTCTGCTTGTCCTAACCAGCGGTCACCACGATGGCCTGCACACCTGCCGCGTGCACACACTCACCACCCCAGCCCCTTCCCACCGGACCCCTCAAGCCAAGGAAACCCCCATCTGATAGATGTGAAAACCGAGGCTCAGGGACCACACAGAGGAGGAAAGGGACACAGTCCCATCGTCTGTGGTGCCTGTGCACTGACCACTGAGTCACCCTGCCTCTCAAGGCTGGGGGAGCCCCCGCTGTCTTGACTCTCCAGTGAGTCTGCTGCAAGACACTAGGGGAGCAGCAGCAGCCTGAGTGGCTCCCCTAACCCCAGCATTGGGCAATGTCACTAACACCCCATCTCCTCACATCTAGGGCTCCCCCTTCTGTCCAAGACCCAGGCTTCAGGGTGAACCCCAAAGCTGCTCTGAACGCTAGAGGGGCCAAGAGTGGTGCTGCGATGCTGGGAGAGGTTTCTAGGGTGATGTGACCCAAAAACACGTGCATGAGGTCTTCAGAGGACATCGTCACACTCAGACAGACGTGGTTTGGTGGATGGTGGATGGATGGATGGACAGACGGACAGACGGATGGATGGATAGATGATAGATGGATGAATGATGGAGGATGGATGACAGATATGATGGATGGGATGGGATGGACAGATGGAGGGATGGATGGACAGATGGATGGATGGATAGATGGATAGATGGATGGATGGATAGTTGGATGGATGGATAGTTGGACAGATGGACGGATGGGTGGATGGAAGATGGATGGTGGGATGGTAGATGGGTGGATATTTGGATGGATAGACAGATGGATGGATGGAAGGATGGATGGTGGGATGGTGGGTGGGTGGATGGGTGAATAGTTGTATAGATGGACAGATGGACAGGTGGATGGAGGGATGGATGGTGGGATGGTGGATGCATAGATAGTTGGATGGATAGACAGATGGACAGATGAATGGATGGATGGATGGATGGATGGATGGAAGGACGGATGGTGGGATTGTGGGTGGGTGGATGGGTAGATAGTTGGATAGATGGACAGGTGGACGGATGGATGGAGGGATGGTGGATGGGTAGATAGTTGGATAAATAGACAGATGGATGGACAGAGGGATGGATGGAGGGATGGTGGGTGGATGGACAGAGGGATGGATGGAGGGATGGTGGATGGACAGAGGGATGGATGG
Source organism: Tamias sibiricus (assembly GCA_025594165.1). Classification (NCBI taxonomy): domain Eukaryota; kingdom Metazoa; phylum Chordata; class Mammalia; order Rodentia; family Sciuridae; genus Tamias; species Tamias sibiricus. The sequence goes on along the minus strand of CM046658.1, from coordinate 17,692,563 downwards.
AGGGATGGTGGATGGACAGAGGGATGGATGGAGGGATGGTGGATGGGTAGATAGTTGGATAAACAGACGGATGGATGGACAGAGGGATGGATGGAGGGATGGTAGGTGGATGGACAGAGGGATGGATGGAGGGATGGTAGGTGGATGGACAGAGGGATGGATGGAGGGATGGTGGATGGACAGAGGGATGGATGGAGGGATGGTGGGTGGATGGACAGAGGGATGGATGGAGGGATGGTGGATGGACGGAGGGGTGGATGGACAGAGGGATGGTGGGTGGACGGAGGGGTGGATGGACAGGCGAGAGCATGAGGGGGGGGACTGGTCTGCGGGGGCTGCACGTCTCTTGCTGCTCTCTGTCCCAGAACCCACAGGGGCACGCTGGGGCAAGCCACAGGACCAAACAACTCCAGAACCTCAGAGGCTCGAGGCCGGGAGGCCTGGCTTTCCTCCACGCTGTGCTCACTGAGGACACAAGTGGCCACCATCCCGCCAGGTGCTGGTTGTCACCTTCCGTTGGCCAAAGCTAGTCAACTGGTCACTCCAAACTTCCTGAGGGTGACAAGCCAAGCCCCGCAGTGGGTCTGGAAAGAGGAAAGCTCGGACATCTGAGAACAGCCCTCACAGCCTGGGAGCACTGTCCCCAGGTCAGTAGGGTGAGGACCAGGCAGGGAAGGGGACCAGAGTGAAGACCCTGGTGCCGTCTCCTCAGTCCAGCAATGCCCGGGGCTCGGGGAGGCGTGAGGGGGCTGGGCCCACAGCCAGTCTGCAAGGAGGGACCTGGCGGCCAGCCGTGAGCCCACGTCCCCTGGGCCAGAGCGTAAGTCTGTCCTGGAACAGTCTCAGACAGACCTCGTTCATGACCGTGCCCTCGTGAGCCCAAAGAGAGGCCAGGGGACACCTGAAGGGACACATGGCATCCGCCTGCGTCCCCTCGGGAGCATCAGGTTTGATGCTCCATTCAGAGAGAAACTGAGGCTCAGGGAGGGCGAGCCGGAGACCCGAGGCCCAGCTTGGACAGGACGGAGCTCTGTCTGCAGAAGCCCCGCTCGGGCCCCTTCCTCCCGCCAACCGCAGGCAGGAGTCTTTGCAAGAGGACCCAAGGGACAAGGGCAAAACCCCTGCCTTCGCCTGGCCGTTCTTCCTGCTGAGCTTGGCTTGCAAATGTCCTGGGGGGCAGCTGTGGGGCCCTCGGTGCCTCTCCCACTGTCCAGGGTCCCTCCCCTCTGCCGGGGACAGACGGAGCACTGGACTTGAAGTCCAACAGTCTCACGTGCCCAGCACCACCCTGCCACCCCACCCCGACTGTCCTTGGGCAGGTCCTGACCTGCTGACCTCTCTTGACCTTGGCTTCCTAATCTGCCACACTGGGACAGTGACGCTGCCTGCCTGGCTCACTGGGCTCTTGGAAAGTGTGCAGAGGCTCCTCCCATCACGGGGCGCCCCGCAGCGGTGCCTGAGGGAGGCTCCATCAGCTCCTCCCCAGCCAGCCCAGCAGGCCTGGGTCCCGGGCGGGCAGAGCCCTGATGGAGGAGCACTCTGGGAAGGTCAGGCTGCTGCGTTCTGCGCTCTCTGCAGCAGGTGCTAAGCCCACTTCCATGGTGGCTGGAAGACGAAGTTTCTTAGTCCTCGGAGGAGCCCACACGTTTCCTTTTTAATTCTTATTTATTTATTTGTCTTTTGGGAGGAGTGCTGGGGACCGAACGCAGGGCCCTGTGCGTGCGAGGCAAGCTCTCTACCAACCACGCTATACTCCCAGCCCACAAACACATTTCTCAACGAGGCAGGATGAAGGGCCCCTGGGCTGTGCTGTGTGCTAGATGCTTGCCCGTGGATTTCTCTGTCGGCTGGTTCATGGTCTGTCTCTCTCACCAGGTTCTGAGCCCCAGAGACAAAGGGCCTGGGTCTGTCTTGTTAGGTCTCCAGCGCCTGGCCAGGGGCAGCTGATCACTGATGACTATTGATTGACTGAATAGAGGCTCTGATGGGCCCCAGCTCTGTCACTCCTCTCTGAGCCTCCGAGTCTTCATCTGTAAGTGGGGAGGTTGAGCAAAGGAACTGAGGTCACAAGGAACAGGGAAGACGTGGTTTGCAAAGCCCCCGGATCACCAAAGGCCAGCAGTGGGTGTGGCTGTGTCACCCTGTCATTATTAAGCACAAGAACACTGTAGAGATGAGAGCGGTCTGCGCAGCTGCAGAGGGCTGGGGAGGGCTCCAGCCTGGCCCGCAGTGTCCCCCCCAATCCCTTTGCCTTGCAGCCATTGCCACGCCCCCTAGCCCAGTCCCGCCCCTGGACGGTGGTTTTGCTCCCCGCATTTCAGATGAGGAAGTCAGGATTCGGAGAGATGCGCCGTCTGTGGGTCGTGTGGGAGCACTTCGACGTCTCTGCAGCCGCCCCGTACCTGAGCAAGGTCCCACCTTACAGGGGAGGCATCGAGGCCCACCGGGCTGGGGCTGGCCCGAGATCCACAGCCACACGGGGACAGAGCTCCTCCTCCCCCGCCCGGGGCCTGGCCACCCTCCGCTGCTCCGGAAGTGCCCTGTGCCTGCACCTTGCTCTCCACACCCACGGTGCCAGGAAAGCCCGCAGGGGCGGAGCGCGCGGTATTTTTATAGCGGCCGGGCCGAAGCCGCCACCGCCTGTTTACCCGGGGTGCTGCCCTCCTGGGCGCTGGGAGCCCGGCCACAGACAGACCCTCGGGCTGCCTCATCTATTTTTTCCTCCCCACTTAATTTTGCATCATCCCAGCTTCCAAAATAAACTTCCCCAAACCAGCCCAGCTCCTTCTGGCCCGGGATGCCTGCGGGAGCCCCCTCCAGCCCCTGCCCCCACGGCAGCCCAAGAGAGCCACCAAACCCAGCCTGGCCCCTTGGCTGCTTCTGGCCTTGATTTAGAAGCAGCTGCTCCTGCCCCGGCGGGTTCCTGACACTCCAGGGCCGGGGTGTCTGCATCAGGGGGGACGCCAGCTGGCATCTGTGCACGCGGCCGCAGGCTGAGGGTGCTGGTCCCTGACTCCCCACCTGACCCCACGCCCCACCAGCCTCAGCCTCCTCCCGCGGCGGGTGGCCTCCTTCTCTCAGCTCCTGCCCTGGCACCTGCCACCCTCTTCCAGCTTCATCATGTGACCCACCCACTCACTGGCCACCTAGCACCCCCAGGCTCCTTCCAGTCCCCAGACACCACGCCAGCACAACGCAGGGGAAGTCACCCCCGCTATTCCATTAGCCTAGAAAGCTAGTCTCCTCAGCACTTGCCAAGCTACCCTTGCTAATCCCTTGGGAATCAGACGGCACCTCTTCCGGGAAGTCCCCCTGACGGGTGTAGGGAGCAGGTGCTCTGAGCCATCCCACCTGGCACTTCCAAGGCAGTCACAGCCGGGGGGAGTGGAGCCATCTAGTTCTCCACAGACCCTCTGCCCCACCCTGGGCCCAGCACACTGGCATACCAGCCTCCGCATCCCCAGGACCTCAGGATCTCAGAGGGCCCCTTAGTCCATCCCCCATTAAAGAAGCCAAGGACCCTTCCATCTCTCCAAAATCACAACTCCAACCTGACGTGTGACGTCTTGAGTTGTGGGGTTTTCAGACTAGCAGTTCAAGTGCCCATTCATCTCTTCTGCAGTTTTGTAAGCAATGAGAACAAGGCACCGGTGTCTGTCAGGAATATCTAGTCCCATCAAAAAGGAAAACGCAGCCAGGGCGTGGTGGCACTCGCCTGTCATCCCAGCACTTGGGAGGCTGAGGCAGGAGGACCAAGAGTTCAAAGCCAGCCTCAGCAATGGCGAGGCACTTAGCCCTCAGTGAGACCCTGTCTCTAATAAAATACAAAAAAGGGCTGGGGATGTGGCCCAGTGTTCGAGTGCCCCTGAGTTCAATCCCCGGTACAAAAATAAAAAAAAGAAAGAAAAAAGAAAAACACTCAGAGGCCCGTTTGTTGTTGTTGCTCAGATGAAGAGACTGGGGCGAGGACAACCGCGCCCTCCTGCTCACTCAACGCGTATTGAGCTCCACTCTGGGCCGGGCACACAGTGGCACCAGCGTCACAGCAGTGAGCGAGGCTGGCATCTTCCCTGCCCCCTCAGACATCAGAATCCACCAGAAGAGACCCATGAAGCAGATCATTTTATTAATGACCATTCAGTGGCCCTTTTTGTTAGGTGGATAGTGTTTCAAAGGAAAAGTTCAGGAGGCACCGAGAGAATATGTGACCAGGAGCCCAAAGACCCTCCCCAGACCTGGCGTGTCAGCTGAGACCTGCAGGGAATGAGCACAGTGACCAGAAGTCACAGGCGTGCTGGGCAGAATGGAGGGGAGAGGAGGGACAGAATCCTCCATGCACTGACCACACAGCCAGCGGGAAACAGGCCAGGGCCAGAGCCCGAGGCCCACTCACCCCAGAGCACCAGCACATGAGGGCCCCGGTGCCGTCTCCTTGTCCAAAAAGTGGGATCCCAGACAGAAGCGTGACAAGCAACGGCATCACCCCCTCCACCTGGGAATGTCAAGACAGTGAAGATCTCTACTAAAACACCCGAGGAGTCCTTGTTTTTTAAGATTCTAATAAAAACAAGTCAAGAAAATAAATGTCCAAGAGCAACTTGGCACCTCCTGCAGTAATCCCAAGCTGTCAGTTACATTCCCTTTCACCGTGAACTTGACAGAACGCCTCTTCTAACCTTCCTTGAATTTTTCTTTATGAGACGCGCCTTTTTCTGAGACTCCAGGGTTGCAGGGGAGGGGCCTGAGGATTTCTGAGCTGTCTGCTGCCCTCCTGGTCGTTCCGCCAGGGCTGGCTTCGGGTTCCTCCGGTTCCTCGGATTTCTTCCCTTGAAGGTAGAATGAATCAGCTTTGAGAAAAAGTGTGTGCCATCTGGGCAGCGAGGGTTCTAGCCTTCTGGGGTGGGAAAGGGGGTGTCTAAGGGGCCCCCAGTGGCATGTGTCCTAGCTAAGTCCTGCTGGACACAGAGATTCTCACAGGCAGCAGCTTCGACACAGCTACGATTCGACTTCCCGTGCAAGGCCAGCGCCCATTTCCATGGTGCAAATGCCCCACCTTCCATGTTCCCTGGACACTCCTCGACTCCCCGAGGGGCCAGCAGCCCCTCTGGCATAAGCCAAGTTCAAGGTTCGTGGCTTCCCCAACGCTCTCTGCTTCTCTGCAGAAACCATGAGCTCCCAGCTGACTGAGGAGGCCGGGGGAACCGGGGTCCAGGACCCCATCCGGTTTGGTGACCAGGCAGGCTCAGGAGCCCTGTGGGGGAGGCAGAATCACAACCTGAGGCTGGGCCTGTGGACAAGACCCAGAATTGCCCAGCCAGGGGGCACAGGGAGTCACCAGGCAAAGGAGAAAACCCCTTGCTCTGATCTCTGGTAAGGCCCATCCTTCAGGTGGGTGGAAAAGGTACACCCCCAACTCCTGGGCAGGGGCTGGGACACAGCAAAATGACAGACATGGCCAGCAGTTCAGGTGTAGGACTTAGGATCCTGGAATCACTGCATATTTGGGATTGTTTATCTCCTCAACACTCGAGGAGACTTGAAAGAAGTTGAGGAGTTCCAGTATTCCAGGTAAAGAAAATGGGCTTCACCTAAAGCAGGAAAGACTGCAGTTAGACATGAAGTAGGAATACCTGACAGTCCAAGTGACAGCATCCTGGTATGAACTCCAGGAGGCAGCTGCTGTTTCTTCATCTCCCACCCCCCCAGACCGGAATGCAGAAAGACCTGCCCTGACTAGTAAGGTCCAATCAGAGAGGCCCAGTCCCCCCTGAGTCTGTCGACCCCTCCTGAACAGCAAAAGGTTCTATGATGGGTGCACTTTAACTGTATGTTGAGAGTTTAAAAAAAAAAACTGAAATTTAAAAACACTTTTCAATGAGTTTATATTTCTTTTATCACAAGATCATCTACAAGCATTGGAAAAAAAAAATGATTGTGCAAACCAGCACCATCTGTAAATCATCTGAAGAAGACAAAAAGTTAAGCTGAATCTACTCAGACTTCAGAGCCCATATGGGAAGCACAGGGACAGAGGGACACATCGACTGTACAACAGGCACTGTGGATGGGGACCTCCGATCAACCTGCTCTCTATCTGCAAAGATTAAGGGCCTTTTTTGGTACCGGGGATTGAACTCAGGGGTACGCGACCACTGGCCACATCCCAGCCCTTTTTTGTATTTTATTAGAGACAGGGTCTCACTGAGTTGCTAAGGGCCTCGCCATGGCTGAGGCTGGCTTTGAACTCACGATCCTCCTGCCTCACCCCCCCCCCCAGTGCTGGGATTACAGGCAGACGCCCCTGCGCCCGGCTCCACTAATAATTTCTGAAGAGGATCAAACACAATATGTGGGTGCAGCTCCAGCCATGGTCTCTGATGCCCAGTAGGATGCTCAGGAAATAGAGCCCCTGTCCTCCCCAGAGGGTTCTGTCAGAGGCCGAAGGCACAGGAGTGAGCTGTTTGAGACATAGTCCCTGTCCAAGGGCAGGTGGCTCTTCATCCTCAGAGGAGGGGGGTCCCCGTGGTGCTTAATCTCCACACTTTTCAGGAGAAACAGGGGTTCTTAGGTGAAATTTCCCAGTCTTGAAGTGTTATCAACAAAAACACAGAGCAGGCCAAGCAAAGCCCCCTGCGGATCGGTCCTGCGCCACTTCTGGTTTAGCCACAGAACAAGCCGCCACCATCAGGGTGCAGCGGCCCGCCTCAGGCCTTGGGGACTTGCAGTAACTTCCAGAAGCAGCCTGGAGAAAGCCCACGGGCCTTCCCCCAGGGCTGTCTCCAAACCCTGGCGGAGCCACTGACGAGCCGTGAGACTTAACCCATCCATTCAGCCCTCCGAGCCTCAGTTTCTCCATATGCAAAATGGAAAGAGCGACAGCACCTACGTCATGGGGTTGTGGGTACCTTCGCACAGCACCTGGGTTTCAACACTTGCAAATGGACTCACGCAGTATCTACTTCCCAGGGCTGTGGCCAGGATTAAATAGGGAATAGAAGGCTGGGGAGGGGGCTCAGTGCTAGGACACCTGCCCGGCATGCACACGCCCTGGCCTTGATCCCCAGCACCACAACAGAAACAAAGAAAGAAAGAAGAATTAATAGAAGCAAAGCATTTGGCACACAGGAGGCCCCGGTACCTCTCACTACTGATACAAGAGCTAGTGTGGCAACTGAACTTTTTAATTAATTTGTGTTTTTATCTTCACGGGCTGTCCTTGAAAGTTAGAAAAGCATTTTCCTCAAAGAGGCTTTCCCATTAAGACTTTCCACTGACTCAGACCCAGGGCCCCTCCTGTCCCTTATCATAGATCAGGGCGAGCCTTGCTGGCCAAGGCCCCGGTGCCCCCCTCTGCAGCTCAGCTTGTGCCCACTCACAGGGATCACACGCATGGCTTCCTGTGTGCCACCACGCACCCCAGGGGAGGAGCCGAGTCAGTGAACGTTGTCCCCCTGATGCACAGAGACACTGAAGGCCCTGCGGCTTCCTGAAGGTCAGGGGCGTATGCTTCTACACAGGGGCTCAAGTAAATCCTGACCCCTGCCCACCACTTTTGGCAAACTTCTCCAACTGCAAAACGGGGGAAATGATGCTCCCTATGCCTGGATTTATTGCAGGAGGGAAGACGTGCACCTGGCCCGCAGGCTTACTATACCAGCAGGGTCTTCCAACCCTGGTTGCATGGCATAGTCCTGGTTTATGACTGACCCCCCAGTTAGGGCCCCCTGTCACTCTTAAAAATGTCCTGACTTTGAAGAAAACTATATGACCACCCTAAAGCAATTACTTGCTGCTGTTTAAAGTATTATTATTATTATTATTATTATTATTATTATTTCCCACCATAGCACACTGAGTCTCCAGGAAGTGCATGGATTGGCTGAAAAAGACTCAGTAATTCAATACCACCCTTAGACCCAGGTGAAAGTGGTCCCTACCCTGGGGGCTGCGCACACTGGCCCTTCTCCAGCTACCTTCTCATCGCAGAGAAAGGAGACCATGGAGCCAAGGGAAAGTGTCCCTCCACTGGGTCAAGTCTGGGTGTCCAAACCCCAGGATTCCCTATACAGATGATTCTCAGCCCACTTACACAACACGTAGTTTTCTTTCCTAGGTCCAGACACTGGGGACAGACTGTACCTCTGGTCTGCCCAGTTCTAAGGCTGAGGCATGGCCATGGGGCAGCTCTTGGGGTGGGTGGAGGGTTGAGACGGGGGACAGATCTTGCATATGCAGACTGAGCTGCTCACATGTATTCACCAAGTCTCTTGAAGGACCGGGTAGAGGCAGGGGTGGGGAAGGGTAGGGGACACAGGCACCAGGGCCTCCTCTCGCTGCACACCCATGCTCCACTGCAGGGTCCAAGGAGCCCGAGGAGTCCACATTCAAAGCAGACCTTCCCTGAAAGTGCATTTGTTAAGGTAGAAGACTAGAACATATTTTATTTCACATTTTGTTAGCTTGATTTATAACCTGCAAATATTTAGACATATGGTACGTGAACTTCCATCTGTACTCTTGCTGGGCTCCACAAATCCCTGCCACCTTCTGCCCAGTCTCAGTGCCAAATGTTTACAGAGCCCCTCCTCTGTGGGGAGCCCAGGCCCCTCCAGGGAATGAAGAACACCATCCCAGCACCCAAACATGACCTGTGGCCTCACTGCTCAGAAAACCACGTGGGGCACCGGGTGGGACCTGAGGGCCTGACCCTTGCCTCGGCCCCCAGCCCCTAGTGAGGTGGGGTGAGCCCCTGCCTCTCTCAGGACTTTAGTTTCCCCATTTGGACCAGAGGTTCCTCTAGCACTGAGTCACTGTGGCATGCAGGCGAGGGCAGGCCTGAGAAGGCACAGGATGGGCTCCGTGACCTGGAGAGGGTGTGGCCTGGCCACGGGCAGATAATTATTATGGGTTTTTAGGGGGTGGAATTGAGCTCTGGGGCCAGCAGGGCACAGGCTTTTGCAGCCTATTCCATGTCTTTCATTCATTCCACGAACAAGGCAGCCCCCACACTGAGCTAGGGGCGGGGAGCCCCCAAACCAACAAGGGGTTGACTCCTTGGGTGTGGGTGGATACATAGAACCAGCCCAAGGAAAAGCCTTGGTGGGTGTGCTGAAAGGCGACCTTCCCCAGGCTCTTCATCCTCCCGACCCCAGGACCGTGCATCCAGCTCTCGGACGTGAAGGCTCAGATAGGTGAGGGGCTTCTTCAAGACCTTGCTGCTTCGGGCGCGCCCAGAACTTGCGGCTAGCCAGAAGCGAGGTTTCAGATTCCCGAAGTCTCAGGCCACTGTCCCAAGCTGCCCGAAGCTGGGAGGCCCCGTCCAGCTCCCGGAAGGCTGGAGGGAGGTGAGCGCCAGGGAGGGGCTGGGCCGCGGGACGCGCGGGCCGGGAGGCTGGGAGGGGCCTGGCGGGGGCGGCCGGGCGGCACCCAGAGCCCGGGGGTGCAGTCCTGGGCGTCCGGAGCGAAAGCTCCCGGGTGCGCGCGAGTGGCCGCGGCTCTCGGCTGGGTCCGCCGCGGTCGGGACGGGATCTAGGCTCCTTCAGCGCCGGCTGGGGGCGGGGGGCGCGGCCAGGGCAGCGCTGCAGTGCCCGCAGCGGCGGGCTGGGGGAGCTGTGCCCGCCTGTCCCTAAGGCCCGGGCGGGGACCCGGCAGCTGGGTCGCCGCGCCTCTAGCGCGGCCGGACTAGGCGGCGCGCAGCCAGGCGTGCCCCGAGCGAGCTTGGGCCCCAGGTCTTCCTGGGCGCCCGGCCGGGAGGCCCCGGGAGGAGCCCAGTCCCGCGGGCTAGGGTGGCCGCGGCCGCTGCCGCTGCGTCCCGCCCCCGGGGGTGTCCCGGGCCGCTGGGCCCGCCCAGGTAACCCCATCCTCGGCCCGCCCCCGGCCCGCCCCCCCCGGCAGCCCGCCCGCCTCCGCCGCCGCCGCTGCCGCCGCGGCATCCCGGCTCTGGGGCGGCGCTGACAGTCTGGTCCGCGCCGGGCAGCGGGCGCAGCAGCGGGCAGGGCGGCCGGCAGGCACGGAGGCAGAGCCCCGCCGCGCGCCCCGGCCCGCGCCCGGCGCCGCGCCCCAGCCCACCCGCGGGGCGCCCACCTGCCGCCCGCACGGAGGCCCCCCGCGGCCGCAGCGCTGCCCGGGGCCGGGCGCCCGCGGCGGCACCATGAGCCCCCGCTCGTGCCTGCGTTCGCTGCGCCTCCTCGTCTTCGCCGTCTTCTCGGCCGCCGCGAGCAACTGGCTGTAAGTCGGGCCGGGACCGGCAGCGCGCCGGGCCGGGCGGGGCGGGGCGGGGCAGGCCCCGGGGGCAGCGGCCGGTGCCAGGCGGCGCGGGGCAGCGGGCGCGGGGGCGCCCGGCAGGTGTCTCAGCCGCCGGACAGAGGCTCGCTCGCTCTCTGCCGCCGCGCCACTGCCGGGCCTCCGTCTGGAGACCCCGGTCCCCTTCTACCCAGGTCCCGCTTCCTGCCCAAAGGCTGCAGGGATGGCGGCGTAGTCCGCACCCATAGGCGGCCCTGGGTGCCCCAGGGCGCAAGGGGTGCGAGCGCAGGGCGGCGGCCCAGGTGGGGTACCCCGCTCCGGGCACAGCCCAGCGGGACTGACAGGTCACTGAGGAAGCCCATTACGGGGAAGGGCTCCGGGACATAATAGCAGGTTAATCCCGAGAAGTCTGGGAGCGAGCTCCCGGCGCGAAGCTGCGCCGCGCTGCGGGCTGGGCTGGAGGCGTGCAGGGACCTGTTTCTGCTTGGAGGGAGGGAGCCAGGCTGAGAAGGAGGAAAGGGACCGGGACACCGAGCCTCTGAGAGCCCGCTGCCCGCTCTGGTTGGACCTTGGTTTTCCCTGGGGCAAGAAGAAACTCCTTCCAGTCCTTAAAGAGGACAACAGCCCCCACCTCCACGGGTCCTGCCTCAGGAAGAAATGGGTGGTAACCAATGGTGACCTGTCTGTCTCCTTGACTGGGTCTGCTCAGAGCGTTCCTGCCTGGGAAGGGGCAGGATGTTTGCTGGGGGAAAGAGAGCTAAAGGGATGAGCCGTCCTGAGCCCGGGAACGGGAAGCAAAGAGGACGCTGGACTCCTTCATCCCTCCCAAGTGACACTTCCCCATGCCCCAGGCTTAACCCTGGCCCCGACTCCTCCTGCCCAGCACTCTTGCCCCATCCGCTGTGGGCAGCCAGTGGGGAGCCAAGCTCCAATATTGATCTGAAAAGCATGAGGTGGGAAGGGGGATCGACAACAGTGTAGCTGGGGTTTCCATGGAGACAGCAGGAGAGGAAAAAATTCTCTCTGCATCAAGACCAAAGAACAAATATCTCCCATGAAATTGCCCCGAGTGTCCAATGGCTGTTGCTATGAGGTCATTGTGGCCAGCCCTGGCCCTGGAGGCTGGAAGGAGTGTGTTCGTTGGGGTCAGAGCCACCCAGGGCTTGGGGGGACCGAGGTGATGTGGAATTCTCCCAGCTGTTCCGAGAGTGAGCTACTCCAAGGCAGCCCAAAGTGGCTGTGGCGCTTTTGTTTTTCTTGGAGCCTTAATTTGATTAACACTTCAGGAGCAGTGGCAGAATGTACAGAAACCAGGGCACCACCACCTCCTCCCTCTGGCCCCCTGCAGACCACCCCCCTGAGTGGAGCCTGGATCACAGAGCTGAGGAGGGGAGTTGGTATGGCTGTGGGGACCCTGGAGCTGGCTCTTAAATGCATGGGCTCCGAGCTGGGGTCTCCAAACAGATCTGAGTATCAGGAAGAACACGAAATGGGTTGACCTGCCTGGCACCAAGGGTAGCAAAAAAAAAAAAAAAAAAAGCAAAGGAAAAAGGTGGCGATTTGAGCGTGTGACCCAGGCCTTCAGGGAATATGGGCATATTGGCCATGGAAAGGCAGACCTTAAGGAGCACTGTGACCTTTGGGTTCCCTGTACAGATGAGGAAACTGAGCCCAGGGAGCAGAAGTTACTTGCCAAACTCAGAGTTGAGAATGGAACCCAGGCACTCAGACTCCCAGCCCCTCCCATGAGACTGTCCCAAGCTGAGCCAGTGAGGCCCAGGTGACATCACCACCCACCTTCAGCACATCCACACCCAGGGTCTCAGGCAGGGACACAGTGCTGGCTTTAGGTCACACAAACCCCCGGGGAATTCCAGCAGCTCCCTTCTTGAGCCTGTGCCGCCGTGGGGGGTGGGGGTGGGGGGCTGGAGGGAGAAGGGAGTTGGCAAACCTGTTCTCGGTGACTGTGACGATTCAGGTTGCCACGCACCAGACTCTGGACAGGGTCTCTCTGCTCAGCCCAAGGTGAGAGGATCAGGGCCTTCCCAGGATTCTGTGGAACCAGGGGTTCTGAAGAAGAGACCCAGGGCACTGTTCCCCAAGCCAGAGTCACTGCCTTGTGTTTATCACCTCCGTCCCCAGGCCACAGACTGGACCAACCCTGGGGGAAATAGGTGTCATCGCCAGGCTTCCTAGGAGCTTGGGGGTCCAAATAGGACACATAAAACACAGCCATGAATGGGTGGGACAGTGCGTGCCAGGCGGCTGTCTGTCCAGGGAAAGAGAGTTGGACAGGAGCAGTCACAGGGGCCCCGGCCTGCAGGCTGTGCGATCCTGACAGGAGTCACCAGGCTAATAACTCCCTGGTCCAGAGTCTGTTCAAATCCCAACTTACAGATGAACATAGCTGGGATCCCCGAGGTAGTTTTCCAAAGCCACTGAGCTAGTAATGCAGAGGTGTCTGGCCCAGAGCTGCCTCTAGAAGAAAAAGCTCCGGTCGGGCAGCTGTCCATTCAGGCGAGGTGGTGGCACCGGATCTTTTCAAGGGTGAGCCAAGCTGGAGGCCTGGCCCCGAAGGGATGGCTGGCAGCACACACCGAGGGAGGGACAAGACCTGGGTGTCCCGTGCCGTCCCAGCACTTAGAGACAGGCTTCCATCCAGGGTCCATCAACTGGCCAGTGGCAGAGCCGGTACTGTTGTCTGAGAAGGGCAGGTGGCCCGGGGTAGGGGGCAGGCCAGGTGGCCCGCCGTGTGCAGCTGTGGGGCAGGACAGAGCCCGGAGCTGGGAGGACTCTGCAGCCCGAGGCCTGGGCAAGCCCAGAGAAGCTGGGAGCTGTCGATCGGGCTTGCATCTGGCACCCAAAGCAGGTTGACAGCTTGTGGCAGCTCTCACTCAGAGGGAGGGACGCGCACAGTCCTCTGGGGGACGGCCTGGACTCCGCCCTCAAGGGGGCTGCCCTCCCGCAGACCCAGGATCAGGAATGCTTCTGAACGGTCCCCCGGGCACTAGGACTGCACCAGGAGTCGGGAGACAGGTTCCAGTCCCAGCTCTGTGCCACGTGCTGGGTGGCCTTCTTCCCTCTGGGCCACTGCCCTCTGCACCTGGTTCTCCAGCCCAGATGGAAGCACTGGCAAGAGCGAGGGGGCAGAGGAGCCCAGGCTTCCTCCCTGCAGGTTTCTGGGGGAGGTCAGTGGCGTGCAGGCAGAAGCCCTCCCAGGAGGCCAGCAGGCCAGGAGAAGGAGTCCCCGCTGCATCAGAGACGGGCCAGCAGAGTGGCCAAGTCTTGGGGACAGCCAGCTGGGGTTCCACCCCAGCTCTGCTACCGCCCAGCCCAGAGGTCTTAGACTTATCCAACATCTTGGAGCCCCAGCGCCTCATCTATAAAATGGTACCCACTGGTGCAGATGGTACACACACAGAGTGTTGGAGGAAAGAGCGAGCCCATGCGTGTATGGTGCTGGGCACGGTGCCAGGCACACCACGAGAAACGGTAGCCATGGGGGCTGCTGTCAGTGAGCCAGAGTCCCGTCTGTCTACAGGGTGATGGAGGGAGTGGCCTCCAGGTTGCCCTCAAGCCCTGTTTGTCCCAAATGATCCCATCCCAAGCCATGATCCTACACAAATAGGAAACTGGGCTGCCACCCCCTCCTCCTCAACAAGGGTCTCCTCAGGAGCCTCAGAGAGCCAGGGAGACGCAGCCTGGCTCAGAGGCAAATCCTGCTGGCCAGAGGGGCTGGTGCTGGAAATACCCTTCAGTGCCCGTCGGGGAGGCAGAGGAGGCCTCACACGCCTCACAGGTGCAGGTCCCACAGGTGTGCGTCTCGGGCCGAGCGCCCATGTGCCCGCTTGCCCAGTGAGGACGCACAGCCCTTGGCATGGCGGAGTGAGGCCCAGCTCTCAGGACGCGCCTCTCCAGTCCAGATGTGGGGGAAAGCCAGCCCCACCAGGAAAGGTGTAGCCCCAACCAGGAATAAATACCTCATGGTTCCCCAGCTGAAAGGAAGCCCTCCCTCTCCTCTGAAGAGTAAGAGCCCATCTCCCTGGAGCGCCTCCCACGGTTCTGGGCACTGAGTTCCAACCACTACCATGCCCGCAGAACTTCACAGTTTAAACCAGGATTTCTCCCAGCCTTGGTGCCATTAATATTGAGGGCCTTTGGTTCGGGGCTGTCCTGTGCACTGCAAGGTGTTTAGCAGTCTCCCAGGCCCCTCCCTGCTGGAAGCCAGGAGCACACACACTGCCCCCACCAGGTGCCCACCAAAAATGTCTGCAGACATTGCCAATGTCCCCTAGGGGCAAACGCCCACCCCCACGCTGAGAATGAATGGCTCACAAAGCACTTTCACGCCACCCGACCTGAGCCACACTACCTTCCCCGCCCCACTTCACAGGAGGGAGCGTGTCACTCAGCCCCACTTCAGAGCCCAGAGGCAGGCACCCTCCCCAAAGCAGCAGCACCTGAGCTTGACTTGCTCACACAGGTCCAAGGCGCAGGGCTCTCCTCCCCGCCTCAGAACCATCCGGTTATCTACGAGTGCACAGCGGGGCTTCTGCTACGGATAGGCTGTGCGGGTGCAGCCCTGAGGATCCCGGGTCTGGCACCCCCACCCTGTAGTAGGTGCTCAGCCAGGACAAGGAAGGAAGGAAGGACTCCTTCACCCCAGAACATTCTTGTCAAATGGCGGCCCGTCTTCAAAGACCTTGAGTAGGAGGAAGGCTTCACTCCACTGCCCCAAGGCTAGGTGATACCAAAATGTGCCCCAGTGGGTGTCAGGAAGTGTGGCTGTCACCCTGCAGCCCTGCTCTCTCCTCAGCCGAGGCAGACCCTGAGAGTCAGGCGGGGCCGCCTCACCCCTCCTCGGTGGGCCGGACCAGGCCCCGCAGCCCTGGTTAGGCTTTCTTCCCTCAGCCCTGGATTAGCAGTTGAGCAACTCAGCAAGCTCCTGACAAGACAGCGCTCCCCAAACCTGTTGACACTCGCCCAACTCCGGCCCTGTGGGTGCGCTTGGAAAACCCAGTGTTTGTAGCAAGCCTCCTCCTCCAGTTCCTCCCTCTGGGAGGAAGGGCTCAGGCAGGCCAGGAGCTGGGGGTGACAGAGCCTGCCACTGGCCCCTGCAGTCACCCTCTGCTCCCAGGGAGCAAATCTGGGGCCGGTTTGCTCTGTAAACCCAGCTGCAAGGTGGAGTGGCCCGGGTTGCTTTCCAGATTTCCACAGGGGTTGCCAGGTCTTATCTCTGAGACCTGAACTGCATCTTCTGTGAATGAGCCAGGCCCTGGAGAAGGCGCTCCCCACCCTGACCCCAGCAGCTCCCCTTCCCCACGCAGCCCCTCTCCTCCTCCCCCATCTCCTGGCAAACTGAAACCAAACTCGTTTTAAGTTCCCGCCAAGTCAGAGCCAGGCCAACCCCTGCGGTGGAGGGACCTGGTCTTCAGAGAGAGATGAGGGAGGCAGGTGGGAGGGAGGGCCGCACCTCAGGACGCGTCCTTCCTTCGGGGGCCCACTTTGCACAGCAGGGGATGGCTGGCGGGCCTGCCTCGGTCCGCTGGGACTCTGACTGGGCCCTTCAGGCCCCATTTCTCATTCTGCTCCTGGCGTCAGCCCTGTAATCTCAGGGTGAGGTCCCAGGAATTTTCCCCAAAGCTGGAGACAGCAGTGCTCCCTCCTGAGTCAGGGCTGCCCTGCTCCAAGGTTTCAAGAACAAAGCAGACGCCAGAGTTGGCAGCAGGAGGGGGTCCTCGGGGTCACGGCTTCATGCATGTCTGCCCCCTTCAAACATGCCAGGGGCTTCCTGGCATCGGGCATGGTGCCAGGCTCAGGGCCACACAGCACATTTGTGGGAAAGCTGGAAGTCCACCTGGGACTCTTCCTACAGCCCGAGCCCTCGCCCGTCGCTCTGCACAGGAAGGGAGGAACCAAGGTGTGCCCACCTGGCCTGCTGGGGGCAGGGGGCATTTGGCCCAGGTCCTCCCAAGTTTGGGCCTCTAGAAGGTACCTGCCATGGCCAAGGAACTCGCTGGAAACCGGGCGCCACCCCAGCCTCACTGCAGGAAGCCAACCCTGGCTGCAAAAGCTCAGCCGGGTTTCCAGTGTCCCTCCCAGCCCCACCGACAGGCTCCCTCCATTGGGGAGGACACTTCAATGGTCCAGTGGCCACAGGGCACAAAAGGCTTTCTAGCTTTCTGCTGCTAGAGTCGGGGGCGAGGTAGGTCAGGAAATGCCTTAGCCTTGACACCCGCTCCCCCAGCCTTCCCTGTCAGGGCAGAGAAGGAAGTTCCCACCAGCTGGCACCGCACTGGCCATGAGACCCAGGGCTAAGTGGCTCCTCCTTGGCCCTGTGTCAGCCACCAGCTCTCCTGGGAACAAATGCAGGGAGCTGGGGAATGGAGGGGAGCTCCCAACAGGAAGTGGGGCATCTGGAGCTGCAGGAGTAAAGCAATGGGGCTGGGTGTCAGGGTGCTGCAGGTCATGGCCACAGGGATGGCAAGAGGAGTGGGAGTGGCTTCTGAGGGTAAAGGGACAGCGAGCAGGGGAAGGGGAAGGCTCTCCAGAAGGGGCCATCATTGCTCTGCAACTGAGGGAGGCAGCTGGAGCCCAGGGAAGGTGGGCACCGAAAAACCCTGGAGTCATGCTGAGGCAGGGAAGGAGGTGGAGCAGCGGAGCCCACCGCCCGCGAACTACCACGAGGGTCTCCACTGGCAGCCCTCCCTACTGGATGTCCCCCAGGGGTTCCAGACCAGCCGCAGCACCTCCTTCCACGGCCCCATGGCTAGTGGCCCCAGGCCCAGAACACAGGGTGTAGGCAGAAGCATGGCCACTGAGACGCCTGTCCCCCCAACACGCCCCTGTCTTCAGAAAACACAGGGGCTCCAGGAAGGCCCCTCCACAGAAGAATCAGACCACCTCCCCCAGTTCAGTGTCTGGTGGCCTCAGTACCGCAGGCCGTCTTTGGAGCCCGAACATCTAACCCCAGGCTCAGGAGCCAGAATGACCTGTTCTGAAATTCTGAGCACCCTGACCGGCCCATGACCCTAAGGACGTACCTCTTGACCCTCAGTTTCCGCATCTGTGAAATGGAGAGCAGCCTTCCTGACCCACTGTGCATTGTTGTAAGAGGACATGCTGAAGCGTGTAACTGCTGATTGAGGGCTCAGGTGACAGAGCAAGGGAAGGCCCCTGCTTCCAGTCACCTCTTATTCCCAAAATGGTTCCCATGTCCCCTCGGCATCCTGACTTGTCCTGGATGCCACACTGCCCCAGCCCTTGTATGCCAGGGCCCCAGCTTTTGATCTCCTGACCGTACCATGCCCCCTCTCCTTCCCTTGCAGTCCCTGTCCTAGGGCCTGCCACATGGGTCACAATCACCAAGAAATCCATTCTCTAATTCTGCAAACTCTGGAGATTCTGCCCAAAAATCTGCAGGTAGGGGCTGGGGGTGTGCATCCATGGGAGAGCCCTTGCCCAGCAGGTGGAAGGCTCTGAGCTCCCTCCCCAGCACACTAGAAACAAACAACAGAGAGGAACCCCTCCCGTTGGGATCCTGTCTGAAGTAACCCACATTCCCCGTGGGAGCGTGTGGCCCTCCCACTGGGTACACTCAGCGGGAGAAAGGCTGGGGCCCGGGTCTAAGGGGGCCGAGAGCCCAGCACCCCCACTAGGCCATGTGGAGGCAGTGAGGGGGCTCCTGGGCGCCCACCTGGACGGTGACGGTGATGCAGTAATGCTGCAGCAGGGAGTGGCGCCCTCCATGCCCCACGTTTCATTTAGTCTCTGGGTTCAGCATCAGTCTCCCCATTTTATAGAAGAACATACTGAGGCTCTGAGATGCTCAGCAACTTGCCTCCAGTGACACAGAGATGCAGTTCTGACCCAGGCTGCTCCTACAGCCCTTACTACATACGCTGCCTGCCATAAAGGACAGGGTCTCTGAACACCGCGGAGGGGACAGCCAGCTACCCTAGTGTGGTTGTAGAAGCTCTGGGAGATCTGACATGACGGGGGTGTGGCAAGGATCTGGGGGAACCAGGTACCCCTGGGTGCTGCTGATAATGTGGTCCTGGTGGGGTCTGGGGTCATCTTGCTTCCACCCAGCGTGTCCCCAAGGCAGCTCCATTTCCTTCCGGCTCCCCCTCCTGCCCTCCTGGCCTCCTTCCTCCCTGGTATTGCAGGCACAAACCACTCCTGAGGAGGCGCTAAATGTGGCCAGGGCAGGCAGGGAGGCCAAAGGGAGGGGCAGAGCGGCCTGGGCTGGCGTCCCAGCCCCCACCTGGACACCCTCAGGCCGGGACCTGCGACACTGACCTGCTTGGCCTCCCCAACACTCAGTTCTCTCCCTTCCCTCTCCTCTCCATGTGTGGAGTGAGAGCCTGGGAGGAGTCTCGGGGTGCAGATTCTCCTCTAGGAATTTGTATATTTTGTTTAAAAAAGCAAGCAAACCTGGAAAAGCTTGGGACAAGCCCAGCTAATTTTAGTTTCTAATGAAAACAGCAGGTGGCCGAGAGGATCTGATCTCCCTGGCAGGGCCAGGGCCCTCCAGCTTGCAGGCTGCGTGCACGGGCCTTGCGGGGAGGGCCTCCTGGGAGGAGCCTCAAGGACCCATAGCCCCCGTTTGAGAAGACCAGGGCACGAGCTGGCCGGCAGCGGAGCCGGCAGGGGCAGCCTAGGCTGGTGGGGTAACCTGATCAATGGCAGGGCAGTGGCTGGGTGGCCAGGGCAGCAGGTGGCAGATTGCTAAGCCTGACTCAGAAGCAGCAGAAAGAAGCCTACGTGGGGACACCAGCAACCAGGGCCGGGAGTAGCAGGGATGGCGGGGCCTCCACATGCAGGCCGGCCGGCACCAGCCGACACCCACCAGGCCCCGACTCCTCTCCCTGAGAAGTGACTTGGGCAGTCAGTAGTCAAGCCCAATCCAGCTCCAAGGCCACCAAGTGGCACATGTGTCTCTGGAAGAAAGGTTGAGCCACCTTAGGGTACCAGGAGGGACTCTGGAGGCCCTTGGGCGCAGCTCCTAGGGTCTCCAAAGCCCTCAGCAGCCCCTCTTCCTTCTTCACCCCTGCTCTTCCCTGCCCTGAGCACTCTGCCAGTAGGTGAGCACAGGGGCCCATGGGACAGAGCCCTGTGTGAGGCCAGGCGTGATACAGGGTGAGTCGGCAGCCCCCAGCTGTGCAGCGGGGCAGGCCCACAGCCAGGAACAGGGGAGTGAGTTGAGTCAGGGCTGCTGCTGCTCCCTGGCTGTGGGACTTTGGAAAAGCCATCTTGCCTCTGAGGGCCGCAGTTTTCTCTTCTGTAAAATGAGGCCAGGCACCAACCAGACGCTGGGATGAACAGAGACGGTGCAGCCCGGGCCCACGCGGCTCCTCTCCTCAGCCCACGCCCTGCCCATTTTCAGCTCTGGCGCCCAATTCCCACCACCACCACCTAGACGAGCTCCTGGGATCTGGGAGCGCAGGGCTGGGAGAGGCTGGGCCTCACATGCTTGCAAGGGGCAAGGGTTGTGCCGGGTGAGGCAGGGGCTGGGCAGTGGGCATTGGTGCCTACTGAAGAGGTTTCTTCCTGGACACCATCCCAGTGACCCACAGCCACGGCAGGCCAGCAGCGCCCCCTAACCCCTGCTGCTGTCATTTCAGCCTAGCTCCCCATTGCATTTCTAGCCTGGAGGAGGAGTGTGCTGCCCTCTGGTCCATCTCTCCCCTGGTAATGGCAGGGGCTCCATTTACAGCCTGGCATGGGACCAGGGGCCTTTGAGGCCTGGACCCCCTCCCCCTCTGCCAGTAGAAGACCACCGACTCTGACAGTGGGAAGGCCCTAGGGACTTACCCATTTATCCTGCCCATGAACAGAAGCTCGAAGTGGGGAGGTGACTTGCCCTAGGTCACAGCTGGTGGACCAGCCAGGCCTACAAAGCCTTCTTCTCCTGCCCAGGGACCCCCCTGCCCTTGAATGCCTTTCCTCACCAGAGGCCAGGACCTGGCACAGCCAGATGTGGTCCCCTTGCTGGATACAGAGGGAGAGGCCCAGCTGATAGGCCAATTCTGTGCCCCTGTGTCACAGGGGAATAGGGACCCTCACCCTTCATCCAAGAGTCAAGCCTGAGTGGGAGCAGGAAAAGATCCCATGCTAGGTGCAACTCTCTGTCCCCTCATGTTAGGACACCTGTGGCCTCCCCAAAGTGTGACCTGGCCCACCGCCAGTAGGTGCCTGGCTTTTGGCGCCCCCTGCAGGCCAAACACGACAGGTGGGCCTGGCCCAGTAGGAGACCCCCCTCCTTCAGCAGTGATAGTTGGGAGCGCCCAGGCAGCACAGCACTGAGGCCAGTGGCCCTGGTTCCCGACACACCCTCCTCCCACTTCTCAGTCACCTTCCTGCTGTCCTCCCCTCCAGGAGGCTCAGGCTCCTGCCTGGGCCCGACCAGGACACTATCAGTCTCTTCACGTCCCCTGAGTAGGACCTGGTTGAAAGGAAAGGAAGGGACAGGAGAGGGGCCCTGGGAGGCAGGAGTGCAGGAGGGACGGGAGGCCGGACAGCCTCACCCAAGACCACCCACCTCCCGCTCGCCCACTGTGCCGCAGGGAAGAGATTGTTACAGCACCCCTCTGCCAGGCTGTGCCCCCTGACAGCCAGAGGCCCTGCCAACTCTGCTCATCCCTCACAGCTGCCCTCTGGGGTAGGAACTGCAACTGCATTACAAACAGGGAACCAGCCGCCAGCCCACACCAGGGGACGAAGGAAACTGCCCCGGGGGCTGACGCTGCAGTGGAGAGGACGGTGGCACCCAGACTGAAGAAGGAGCACCGGCACTTACCCAGAGCTGCTCTCCAGGCCAGTGGCTTCCCAGCCGTGCCTGGGGACGCGTCCAAAGCCGAGATGCACGCCAAGCCCTGCCTGAAGCGGGGCTCAGGCACCTGAGTGTTCCTCAAGCCCATAAATGTCTCCGACGCACTGCCAGATCCCAGGGCCCGCGCTCACACCCAGCCCACGTGCCTGGCCAGGAGAGCCTGGCCGCGCCTGCACACCTCCACAGCCAGGGGCAGCCCGACTGCACCTTGGCCGATCCCTAGGTTGAGAAGCCCAGCTCCCAGCAGCTCTGTCCATGTCAGTTCTACCCTTTGAGTCACATAAAGGACTTGTCATCACTGAAGGCTGTGAAGTCAGACAAAATCAGGTTCAAGTCCTGCTCCACCTCTCCCTGGCTGTGTGACTTCACATCTATACATGTATATGCGCCTCAGTTTCCCTCTCTTTAAAATGGGGGTTCAATGGCTTGCGAGAAGGTTAAATGCAATAATCTAAATAACTTAACACAGTCGAGACTAAGTTCCATAAAAGTTGGCTATTCTAATTATCATCATCATAAATTTTCCATATCTTAATAGGACTTTCTATGTACCTTTCGATTTGGTGGCCATTCACTCATTCCTTTGCTCAGCAAGCAAATGAAGAGTTCCTGCCTCGATGCCTCAGTCCCCATGTCACACACAGATCCCCAGCCTGAGACGGAAGAGGCAGGCCCATTACTGGATCCAGGGAGAAGGACGGTCCCTGGGACGAGTCGGCCCCCAGAGACCTTGGCGGGTGCTGGGGCGGGTTCTGCACGCCTTTCCCCTCTTCCCAGGTACCTGGCCAAGCTGTCCTCAGTGGGGAGCATCTCCGAGGAGGAGACGTGTGAGAAGCTCAAGGGCCTGATCCAGAGGCAGGTGCAGATGTGCAAGCGGAACCTGGAGGTGATGGACTCAGTGCGCCGGGGCGCCCAGCTAGCCATCGAGGAATGCCAGTACCAGTTCCGGAACCGGCGCTGGAACTGCTCTACGCTCGACTCTCTGCCCGTCTTTGGCAAGGTGGTAACACAAGGTGAGGGTGTGTGTGTGTGTGTGTGTGCGGTGGCCGCAAGAGACCAGCGTGTGTGTCCCAGCCGGAAAATGACACACTGGAGTGGCTGGACTAGTCAGAATGATTTCTGAAGCTACGCCAGCAGGAGGCGCTAGGGAGGGCACCAGGCAGGGGGCGACCCAGGCTGAGGCAAGCTGGGGATGGGCCACGGAGGAGGGAGATGCAAGGCTGTGCTGGTGCAGAATTCAGCAGCTCGTGGCGATGTCAGTGCTGGTCTCAAGGAGTGTGAGCAGGAATCCTTCTTGTTTTAAGGAGGAAAAACTGAGGTTCAGGCAGGAGACAGGACTGCCCTGCCCGAGGCTTTTCAGAGGGTGAACAGCAGAACCCGGCTTGAGACCTGGGCTCTGGCCTCAGCCAGTGCTTTCCCCCCGGAGCTCGTTTCATGGATTTGTACACCTGACAAACCCCACGGAACACCCCCAGGATGGCCTTGTCCGATTCAGCAGCGAACCATGAGCACAGCCAGTTCCTGCCTTCTCAGGCCCGCAGCCCGGGGGGGCAGACCATAGCATAGGAAGAGCCGCTCACTGGGCTCCAGAACCACGGATGGGCCAGATGCTGTTAAAATGTTGGCAGCCCTTTGAGGTAGGCGTCCATATTGCAGATGAGGAAAACGAAACATACATGGAGGCAAAGTAACTTGCCCAAGGTCACAGTGCTAGAAAGTCAAGGCCAGGGTCTGTGCTCTTCCCCGACAGAAAAGTCACCATGATGGACAGGATTGGAAGCTGCCATCTCCCCTGGCCAGGGCTGCGGTACTCAGGGAAGGATCTGTCAAAGATATAGGTTCTCAGCTTAGTCCAGAAACATGAGAAGGCGTTCAACCAAGGGGAGGTGGGCTAGAGCCCAGAGAAGGTTCTAGGGAACAGGAAGGTTCCTTGAGAGGCGCCAAGAAGCACCCTAACCCAGCTGCCTCTTTTTCTACTTCTTGAGCACAAAACTTGACACTTATAAGCCACCAACAGTCGACAGGTCCCTCCGACTTGCTCAGGCAGCAGGAAGAGGTCGCCTGGGCCAACCTTTGTCTTGGCACTTGTGGGCCTGGATGGCCAGAGCTGCTGGGCTCGTGGCAAACCATTGGGATGTTGTTGGAAACAAACCGTGATAGAAATTTGGAAGCCATTCTCCTGGGAGCTGGCAGAGGCCAGAAAAGCAAGATCATGCTTGGCATTGCTGAATGTTGCTGCTCTCGAAAAGCAGCTCAGACCCAGGGAGCAGCCTGACAGCAGAGAATCTCCTGGGATGAGGGTGCTCTGCCCAGGGCCCCAGGCTGCCTGGCTGATGAGCCTTGTATAGTAGACCTTGCGCTAGCAAAGTCCCTCACACGGCCGGCATTCAGAGAGCGTGCTTTGGATGGATTGGTTGGATAGAGCAGCAGGGTTTCATACACCAGGTCTGCCAAAACCCCTCACCTGCGCATACGCCACGTCCTGTAACCCAAACACCAAACCCCTTCTCCACAGGCTCAGCAGTCCCCTCTCCAAACCCTCCCCAGTGCTTCCCTCTGGGCTCCAAGGCTCTTTGTTCTTAGTGGGGATAAGGATTCTCCTCTCATTTTGTAATTTTTTGTTTTGATATAATTTCAAGCTTATAGAAAAAATAATAGAGGGTATTCCTACAGCCCATCACGGGATTCACCACGTTTGTGCTTTGACCCATTTGCCTTACTGTTCTCTATTTATAGACACACACACACACACACACACACACACACCTTTGTCTAAAGCACCTGTGTTCATGCTGCTACATGACACCTTCCAGCCCGAAGTGCAAAGCCTCCCACCAACCCGCACTCCTCCGTCACCGAGGCTTAGCTCACCCCAGGCAAGGGTTTGGCTCAGCTGCCTGTTTCCCCACCCGTGGCCCAGCCTGGCACGGAGGACAGTCTGTGGATATAACCTAATGACAGCAGGTTGAAGGCACATAAAAAGAGGGGTCAGTACTGGCCGGAAGGTAGTGTGTCTGCAGGACTCTGCCACTAAGTGCCTTCCTCACCTGGGGACAGAGACCAAGGAGGGGACCTAGCCCAGACCAACCAGTTCTGGGCGATGTGAGAATCTACCAGGCCTGGTGAAAGCTGCTCCGGGCCAAAGCCCAAGTGGCTTGGTCAAGTGTCCTGTCCTCTCGGAGTGGAGTCAGGCACCTGGAGGTTGTCTTGGTCAGAGCAGGCAGAGGCCAGCCAAGTTCAGAGGACTCTTCTGAGCTCTTCCCACTCACCCAACTCCTTTTCCTATTTTTGGCTTTCTTCCCTAGTAGAATTCCTCTTGGAATATTCTTAAATTGCTCTCCACAAACAAGAAGAAAAGGAACTTGTCCACCCTGAGGCCTGGGAGCAAGGCACTGGCCCTCGGGAAACCCAGGGATTACTGATGAGGCAGATGGAGGTTGAGCATGGGCAAGCGGATCTTAGGCAGGTGACCTCACTCCTCTGAACCTCAGTGGCCTTGCCTGGCACATGCATTCCTCTTAGGACTGTCACCAAGATTCAGTGAGAAAGCCTGGGAAATACTGTGTGGGCCCTGACCCCGGAGGAGCTGCCCTTCCTCGCCAGAGGCTGTTGCCTTTAGCAACAACGCCAGCCTGGGCAGGCCCCTCTCCCCCAGCTCCAAGGATGGGGGGCTTGGCAGGTGCCCACATGCATGAGCAGCTTGGCTGGGGTAGTGGCCTCAGATGTGGAAGGACAGAGCCAACAGATCCCACCCTGGGTAGCAAAGGAGCCCCATCTGTTACAGGCCTTTCATGAGCTGTCTTGCCTCAAAATCGTCCTCTCGACAGCTGTGAGCTTGTGACATTGTTCCTGTGTCACAGATGAGGAAGAAGGCTGAAGGTACAGAGGGTGGTAATGCACCCCGATCCTGGACCTGCCTATCTGCACTTGACTGTGAGATCTTGGGTCAGGTCCATGCCCTCTCAAAGACTCAGTGTTCTACTTCCTGTGACATGGGAATAAACCCAGAACCAACCTTCTAGGACTCCTGGGAGAGGATTCACACAGATGGTGCCTAAAAAGGGCTAACTGGTGCCCATGGGGCCAAGGCAGGGGTTCGCCTGTCACCAACACTGCCCGAATCTTCACAGCCCCTAATTCCACACTTCCCTACTCCCGGGCTGTGGAGGCCTCGAGAGGCAGGACAGGCAGAGAAGTGATGACAAGTAATGAGGCCAGTGCGGTGTGGGTCAAGCTGTTTGGTAAAGATGGTGTCTGGGGCAGCCAAGAAGGTGGAACGTGGCGGTTCTCGGCTGAGCGGACTTGAAGGGCCAGTACCTGTGTTTGGGTCATGGCCCGATCCCTGTGCCCTGCTCAGCACCTGTGCATGATGGCAACTGTACTGAGTGCATGGAAAGGCCCAGAGGAGGGAGAGAAGCCCCGAGCCTGGCACAGGTGTCCTGGGCCTCAAGGTGGGCTGGCCCTAGCAGGGTAGGGCGAGAAAGAGGTGACAAGAACTCTTCTGCTTTCTTCCTTCTGTGGACAGTGATGGGCCTTCTGCCTCATCACCTCTCTCTGTGACCTCAATCAAGTCCCTGTCCCTAGAGGGGACGCAAAGAGCCCTGAGGCCCCTCCAGGCTCTGCCATGGTGGGGAGGCGCTGTGATGTGTTGGCCATAGCAGATGAGATCCAAACGCAGGCGCGTCTTTCCACTGCCCACAGGCCTGCACTCTTTAGGCCACCTTACTGACTGACCCTCCCACCCTGGGCTGGACTTCAAATGCTCCTCGGCCCTAGGTGCTCTTCCCTTTGTCTTCAGTGCCATATCAGGTGGACTCAGTGAAGGGACAACATTCTTTCCTTCAGGGTGACCTTTCTGGCCACTTTCTGATGCCATCGGATACATCACAAGAGCTCTGGGAAAGCCGGGCACGGTGGTGCACGCCTATAATTCCCAACAACTCAGGAGGCTGAGGCAGGAGGATGGCAAGCTCAAGACCAGCCTCAGCAACTTAGTGAGACCCTGTTTCAAAATTCTAAAAGAAATAACAAAAGGTTAGGGATGTAGCTCAGTGGCTAAGCAATCCTGGGTTCAATCCTTAGTACCGCCCCCCCCCCCCACACAACAACAAAAAAAATCAGCTCTGGGGAGGACGCGCTCCAGACCCCCCAGGCTGGAAGCTACTGGAGGCTGCAGAGGGCAAAACACAAGGTGATTGGAAAACAAAACCGCCTGTGGCCTGCGAGTAGGCGGGCAGGCCAGGGAGAGGCTGGGAGTCCTAGGAAGACAGTGGGAAGGGGTGTGCAAGGTCTGGCACCGTTGTCCCCATGTCTGAGTTGTGGAGAAGGTCACACTGCAAATGAGCCTAACACAGTTTTGTCTGGCCCCAAATGCTCTACACTTTCCCTGGTCACATGATTTTTCACAGGGCTGTCACCAAGATTCAGTGACAGAATACATGGAAAATACTTCTTGTAGGCCATGACCCCAGGAGAGCCACCATTCTACCATCCTCTTAAATTCAAAGAGACTTCCTGGAGGGAGTTTTCCTCAAAGACAAGGAGCCCAGGGCCGGTCTGGCCTCACTTTCCTACAACTCCCAGGTCGACAGGAAATGCTGGCACTGTGGGCATTCCCTGGCATCAACCACAACACCAGCCCTGGTGCCCAGGGCATCACTGGGCCCACGGCTTTCTTGCCAGCCCAACTCAACCTCAGTTGGTTCTCCGAATACTCCTTCCTGCTGTCCCGTCTTTCCTTCCAACATTGGGAGAGACAGCGCATGTGATGTGCTCGGCAGAGCCCAGGCCTTGTGTCAAACAGGGCTCCTTGGTTCTAGCTCCCACACAGCCATTTGCTAAGCCCCAGGGAAGCCACCCTGCAGACTCCTGCAGTGTCTGATGGCTGAGTCCCCAGCACCTTGAAAAAGATGTATTGAGGCCAGACCCAGAGGACACACAAGGCTTAGCCTGGTAGAACCAGAAGACAGGGTGCTCCGGGAAGGAAAACAGCAGGAAGGAGCTGAGTGGGAGAAGCAGCAAATGGCTTATGGAAAAGAAGGCCTCAGAGTATCCTTGGCACCTGAGAGTTCTGCCTTGCCCCAGCCTGCAAGCACACAGTGAGGTTCCGCCCCTCTTGCAGCTGGAACAGGCAAACCCCTGAGGCAGATGCAGCATCTACCACTTGCTGGGGAACCCCCTGCTGCTGCACTCCCATGAGTACCAGGATGCTTCTCCCATGCCCGGGTGGCCTCTGGGGGAAACAGGCCCTGCTAGGTCTTCGATTAGTGAGACTTCAACCTGGGTTCCCCAGGCAGGGTGAGGAGCCCCCCAGGGCCATAGTGATGGAGTTGAAAGACTCGAACCCAAGGCCAGCTAGAGAAAGCTAGAGGAAGCCAGACATGGTAGTGCACACCTGTAATCCTAGCAGCTCAGGAGTCTGAGGCAGGAGGATTGCAAGTTCAAGGCCAGCCTCAGCAACTTAGCAAGGTCTGGTTTCAAAATAAAATACTTAAAAAGGGCTGGGGGGGCTGGGGTTGTGGCTCAGCAGTAGAGTCTAGCACATGCGCGGCCTGGGTTCAATCCTCAGCACCATGTAAAAGCAAAGGCATTGTGTACAACTAAAACAAATAAATAATTTTTTTAAAAAGGGCTGGGGATGTGGCTCAGTGGTTAAGTGACCCTGGGTTCAATCCCTGGTACCAAAAATAAATAAATAAATAAATAGAGGAAAGAAGTGAGGAGGGAGGCAGCTGGAGGAGCCACTGCCTTTGGCTTTGGGGACACAGCAGAATGCCCCTGCCCTCCAGGCCTTCTGGGGCCTCCTGTGCTGAGCAGAGGTTGATTGATCATCACCTTCTAGAAAACCCCCAAAGGAGAGAACTTATCTTGCAGCACCTGAGACATAGGGCACACCTTTCTTGCCTTCATCCTTGGAGGTGGAAGGAGACTGACTGCCTGTGCATTCCTGGACACTCAAGACCTCTGTGAGGCAGAAAATGCCAAGGTGGAAGCTCGGGGGCCAAGGCTTCCAAGTTCAGATTCTGGCCCCACCACTTCCTGGCTGGATGCTTCACCACTAGGCACCTGTTCTCTCATCTGTAAAATGAAGTGGGGGGAGGGGGGAGGGGTAGGTGTGTACATGCACACGCACACTGTGGTACTGGAGATTAAACCCAGAAGTGTTCTACCACTGAGCTACGTACCCAGCCTTTTATATTTTGAGACAGGATCTCACGAAGTTGCTGAGGCAGGCCTCAAACTTGTGATCCTCCTGCCTCAAGCTCCCAAGTTGCTAGGATTACAGGTATATACCACCACACACAGCTAAAAAG
Source organism: Tamias sibiricus (assembly GCA_025594165.1). Taxonomy (NCBI): domain Eukaryota; kingdom Metazoa; phylum Chordata; class Mammalia; order Rodentia; family Sciuridae; genus Tamias; species Tamias sibiricus. Next base: position 17,664,174 of record CM046658.1, on the reverse strand, counting down.
GTTAAAAGTATCTGTTTCATAGGGTTGTGAAGAGTATGCAAATTAGCATATACCTACAGTGCTCAGACACTGCATCCACAGTGTATTAAGCTCTAAGCTTTAGCTTTTGTTTTCTCTTCCTTCCAGAGTCTCTTCCTTCAGGGCCACTCCCAAGCTGAGAATATTATGGTGTCCTTGTTCCCCTGTGGCCAAGGCAAAGGGGACTTGGAGTCCCAGCAGATGGATGTTGATTCAGGGAATGAGGCAGCGGTCCCCCTGACCAACCTCACAGGAAAAGCCTGCACCCCCAAGGGCCATTAGCTCTCAGGGGCAGAGGTCAGCCCAGAGCTGAGGCGGGGCCAGGGACTTCCTGAAAACAAAGAAAAGAGGAGGAGAAAGGACCAAGCAAGGTCAAGAGCTGAGGCCACCTACCAGGTCCATCAGCCCTATCTCCTACTCGGACTTCCCTTCCCCCTTAGTCTTCGGGGCAAAGATTTGTGCTGGTTCAGGCCTGGAAATACCAGAAATACCAGAAACTGAAATCGGTTCTCTTTGGGCGGCCACAGCATAAAACCAACCAACATGATCCTGCTATTAACCTCGACTGACTTGGAGAAGAGTCCACCTCCGGCCATCGAGGCTCCATCGCTCCAGCCAAGCCCCCCACTACTGGCCCAAAATGGCCAAGCCAGGGCAGAGAGTGGGCAGTGGAGAGGGTGGGGCAGTATCCCCAGCTCAAGGGCCATACCAAGAACAGGGCGTCCTGAGTGGTTGGGGGCCGACTGCCTCCCACCCTAGCACTCAGCTTCTGCTGCCTCTGTTCACAGACACGGGTACAGAGGCAGCGATTGTTTCTGTCTGACCACGGTGACTGCTCCCTGGGGCAGCTGGGAGCACAGGCCTGGGTGTCGCAGAGGTAATTGCCAACCACGGGGCCAAAACCTGCCCCCGCCACTCTTGCGGACACAGACCCTCCAGCGAGAGACAGAAGGACAGTCACGGCACACAGAGGCCCTCACAGGACCCAAGAGAGGAGCAGGGCCTGCTGTCTGGTCACACACCCAGCCGGCCACGCACACTCTACTCACCCCCAGAAAGAGACTCCACAACAGCTACACCTCCAGGCACAGTTCCTAGGAGGATAAAAACATCCACTCAGGCAGGGGAGGAGGGCCGGCACCAAAATAGGATCACTGAGCAGTCATGGGCAGAAGGAGAGAACCAGGACAGAGGAGAGCCCAGACCTGTGCTGGAGCACTGGTTCCGTCGCCTCCTGGCCAAGAGACTGCGACCAAGTCCTTCCCGTCTCTGAACCTGCATTTCACTGTCTGTAACTGTGGGGTGTGATTTAGGCACCCTGCTTGTCAGTAAGAGGGAAGAAGTATTAGGAGCTGATGTCATCTGGCTTAAAGGCACAAGAAGGCACCAGCCTAGGAAGGGCCAGGGCAGGGTCATGAGGAGGAACCCCCCAGAGCTGGAGAGGAGCAGCTGGGGAATAGGCCAAGAGAGGCAGGAAGGCTGGGGCTGCAGCGCCACTCGGTGGCTTCCCAGCTGTTGCAGCACCACATCAGTTTACCTGGCCCAGCCTGTTCGGTTCCCTTTAAATGACAGAGCACTGACCCTTGGAGAGGCAGGGAGGACGGCGAGGCAAGGAGCTGAAGGGCTGGCCCTGAAGCCAGGCCCTCTGCAGGCTCAGCCACACACTGTGACAACCTAACCTGACCTCTCTGTAAGAGGTTGCCTCGTGGGCTGAGGATGAGCTGGGCCACAGGGGGTCAAGGTGATACCTGGGGTGCAGTGAGGAGAACCACCATCGGCGCCCACTCGGCCGGCCCGGGCGTGCAGCGCTCTGCACACCTCACTCTCTCCTTGGCCTACAGCTCCCCGCAGGCCCCACATAACCCTCCCTCATTCCCAAGGAGGGGGCTGGGAAGGAGCCCTGGGATCCAGCCCTGTCCTCCTTGTCTCCCCCAGGGACTCGGGAGGCGGCCTTTGTGTACGCCATCTCTTCAGCAGGTGTGGCCTTTGCGGTGACACGGGCCTGCAGCAGTGGGGAACTGGAAAAGTGTGGCTGTGATCGGACGGTGCATGGGGTCAGTCCTCAGGGTAAGCACAGGAAGGGGCTGGAGGAGGCAGGGCCCTGGGAACCTGGCCCACACTCACTGGGACACTCCTCCACGTCCTCTGCACCCCAGGCTTCCAGTGGTCAGGATGCTCGGACAACATCGCCTACGGCGTGGCCTTCTCCCAGTCATTTGTGGACGTGCGCGAGAGAAGCAAGGGGGCCTCATCCAGCCGGGCCCTCATGAACCTCCACAACAACGAGGCCGGCAGGAAGGTAGTGTGGTGCTGCCCCACCAGCACCAGGGCAGGGATGGCTGGGCAGGGTCCCAAACACTCACACCACATGGCCACTCGGGACACACGCTCAGGCTCTCACCAGCACAGGCAGCTTAGGAGCCCACGGGGTGTGGAGCAGGCCAGGGCAGGGGCGGTGCCGCACAGCAGCGTGCATGGCCTGTCCATGTACGTGCGCATATGCACGCACACGTGCGCTCGTCCAGCCCTGTCACCCCAAAGATCACATGCTCAACTATGACCCCATCGATGCCTACTCCCAAGGTGCCCTTCCCATCATATCACTTGTCACTGTTTCATAGGACACTGCCCTTTAGCAGGGGACAGCACCTTGTTCATCTGTCCCCAGTCTTTTTACCAGCCCAGCATGGCACATCACCAGGTCCTTAACACAGAGGAAGCATGACAGTGAGCCCTCTGGCTACAGAATCAGCCCCCAGGGGGCCCACTCGGGGTGTCCCAATCCACGTGCCCGGGGACCCTCCCCAGCCTCCACTGCCAGCTCCTGATGGCCCCTTTCCCCACCCCCGCCCCACAGGCCATCCTGTCACACATGCGGGTGGAGTGCAAGTGCCACGGGGTATCAGGCTCCTGCGAAGTAAAGACGTGCTGGCGAGCAGTGCCACCCTTCCGCCAGGTGGGCCACGCCCTGAAGGAGAAGTTTGATGGTGCCACAGAGGTGGAGCCCCGCCGCGTGGGCTCCTCCCGGGCGCTGGTGCCACGCAACGCACAGTTCAAGCCGCACACAGACGAGGACCTGGTGTACTTGGAGCCCAGCCCAGACTTCTGCGAGCAGGACATGCGCAGTGGCGTGCTGGGCACGAGGGGCCGGACGTGCAACAAGACGTCCAAGGCCATTGACGGCTGCGAGCTGCTGTGCTGCGGCCGCGGCTTCCACACGGCCCAGGTGGAGCTGGCTGAGCGCTGCAGCTGCAAGTTCCACTGGTGCTGCTTCGTCAAGTGCCGCCAGTGCCAGCGGCTCGTGGAGCTGCATACGTGCCGGTGACTGCACCGCCTGTGCCCAGCAACCACCCGCGTGGCCCAGGGAAGGCCAGTAATTTAAAGAGTCTCCCACCACCCTCCCCAAGAGATACTGGTTGTATTTTTTTGTTCTGGTTTGGTTTTTGGGTCCTCATGTTATTTATTGCCAAAACCAGGCAGGCGACCCTAAGAGCACCAACCGTGGCCTCCCACAAAGCCTGAGGCTTTGTGGCTGCCACTGACCAAAGGGACTTTGCTCGTGGCTCTGGTTGTCCACATAAGGCTGCTGCTGCCCACTCAGTTGTTATCTGTGTCCATTTTTCTATTTGCAGACCTAAGATAGGTAACAAGGAGTGTCACAGCCACATGGCTACTGACCCCGCCATCTAGGGAAACAGGCGGCCCTACAGCAGGGAAAATAGGTGCCATCTTGATGGAAGTCACATCACCTAGAAAAAGAGCTGGCAGCTCTCCACCCACCCACACACACACAAGGCCCTCTGGCAACATGGTCCTGGTAGCCTTGTCTCTGGAACTCCCTGGAAAGAGACTGGGCAGGTACCAGGTCAAACGCAAAGGGTTCACTTCAGATCTCACAAGGGCAGCTGGATGGCCAGCCTCTGTGGGCCCTTCCAAGTAGGAAGTACAGGTGAGGTGAGGGCAAGGGAAGGCTAAGTCCCACCCCGGAGCCCACCCTGCCCCAGCATACCCCTTTGGAGGGGCAATCTCCCTACTCCCCAGTCCCTCCTAGACAGGCTAGACTGCCATCCTGGGTCACACTACTTAAGCCTTTGTAGTCAGGCCACATGTGAGTCACCTCTCAGGGTGCTGTCCTCTTGTGAAACTGAGAATGGAAATCTCACACACACACAGTCAGGAAAGGACTGTGCAGAGAGAGTCCTCCCCCATTCTTACTCACTTAACTAAATTTATTTTGAGCAAATACTGTCCTAGGCCCTATATTGGGGCACCTCCCTTGATGATTACACCAGTCCTGGGTGCAGACAGACAGGTACATGCCCATTTCATAGCTGAGGGCAATGCTCACCAGCACCACAAGCTGAGCAGGGGCAGAGCCACAGAGTTCTCCAGCCAGGCTCCTCCATAGCCCCTGCACCCAGAGGCACAGACACAAGAAGGTCTCCTTGGGCCTGAGCCTTGAGAGGGGTTCTGGCTGCAAGAAAAGGGACAGAAGCAGCAGGGCCAGAGACCACAGGCTGGGCTGGAGCCCACATGGCTGCAGAGAGAAAGCAGGCTGTGAGGAAAGAGTTGAGTGCTGGAAGGCTCACCAGTGAGGTCTTGGCAGTGGAGAGCCCTCCACCCCGGACCTCCAGGTCTCCAGGGCATCAGGTGCATGGGGACTCAAGATTCCCAAGAGAGCACCAGCAGTCCAGACTCCTGCCAACGGGACATGCACAGACCCAGCTACTTCTCAGTTGGGCTCCCAACCACCAGAGGACCTTGCTGTCGACCCAAACAGTGCCCCCCCCATACTGTTTGAGGTCTTGAGTTCTAGGATCCCCATTTGGGGCTCCAAGACCCCAAGCTCTTGATTTGGGGGTTCAGTGTCTGAAGGCTAAGTCCAAGATTCAGAATCTAGACTCGAGCAGAAACTCTCTTGGTTTGTGCCACCTGATGCTGGCTCCCCCTGCAAAGAGGGTCAGTGCCCTCGGGCCCCAACCAAGCCCTCTGCTCAACGCCTAACCAAGTAGGAGGCAAAACCAAGTGAGATGCTGGAGCCACGTTTAAATACAGAGATAATCTTGGGGCCATCTGGTTCTGATGTGGATGAAAGCTAAGCCGACTAAGGGTCCCCACAGCTGCCCAGCTGGGCCCAATGCCACTCTAGCGGACTCAGTTCAGCTGCCCACTCAGCGCCAGGGAAAATACTATGCTTCGCTGGCAGAGCCAGATCCAGACAAAAGGGAGCAGTGGGGACCCCCCTGCTCCAGGGAGCTGAGCTACTCTCCCCCACCCGGGGGAACAGTGGGTCCAGGCTGTTTGCTGATTGGATGGGCAATGTACCAAGGAGCAGCAGGAAGGCATGTGCCCCATCACAGTCTGCAGCCACCTTTTCACCGGCCAGGGAGCACCTCGGAGCTGATCTTTCTGGGGTTATGAAGGCTGTGCCCTAGTCGATCAGACCACGTTCTAGGAACCTTGGAGAACCCTACTGCCGCCACCACCTTCACTGCCACCAAGGCCAAAGAAATTCATAACTACAGAAAAAGCAGCTTCCTTGTTCACACTCAGCTCCACACTGTCCCAAATGAAAAAAGAAGAGGACGGACACAGGCCAGACACAGCCCATGGGGGCTTGGAAAGTGGTCAGTAGGCTCACACCCTGCATGAACCCTCCCCCATCATTATAAGGCGAAAGCAATGTCCTCTGAGGCCTAGGGCTGGATAAACCCCGGCTCTGGATGCTGCTTCCCCCACTCTGCTGCCCACCCCATCCTTCAATTTTTATACTAGGCTCTTTGCCATTGTGACATCCCCATGCCATAGTCTGATGCACGATAAAATGATTATTTCTTTATCTGGCAATTGTGGCAGTGACTCTTTCTTTAACACAACAGGGAGAAGACTTGGCAAAGGCCATGGGCAAAGCAATAAATAAGAGCAAATTCCAGATATAGGGACCACATCTGCCTAATTTCGTCTGAAGAACTGATTTGGGGACCCTCCTACATACTGTCTGCAACTTTTCTATTAACACACAGTGGCTCTATACACATTTCACCGAGCCATGACCAGCTACTTAAACCTTGGCCTTTCGTGATATAGACGTAGGGAGGAGGGTCTGGTGAAGAGGGTGCTGACAGGGGACACAGGGACAATGCAAGAGAACTTAGTTCCTCGGAGGGACAAAGGAATCTGAAGTCTGAGGCTAGAGGTAAACTCCAGGGTTGGGACCAGTTAGAGCGGAGTGGGATGGAGAACCTGTAACTCTGAGCCACAGCCCCAGGATTCCCTGCTGCTTAGAGACCCAGGGTGGCTCCACAGGACCCACCCCCTACTCCAGTTGGTGAGGTCCTCGTCCTTACTGAAGGAGCTTGTCCCTCACATCCACAGAAGCAAACCCACACCAGCCTGGGAATAGCGAGGCTTTGTGCTGGACTTTCCAACACTTAGCGAGGTAAAGCTCTGGCTGAAGGAAAGTGTTCTCAGGACAGCAGGGTGCACACAATTTGTGAAAAACTGGGAGAAAAGGGTCTGGGGTATGAATGGATAGAAAAGGACAGTCCCGGGCTGGGGTTACAGCTCAGTGGCAGAGCGCTTGCCTAGCATGGGGGGGGGGGGGGCATTGGGTTTGATTCTCAGCATCGCATATAAATAAAGGTCCACTGACAACTAAAAAAATATCAAAAAATAAAATGAAATGACATTCCATCCTCACAATCAAGAGTCAGAGGTAGGAAGAGGAACTAGAGATGAAGAAGGTCTAGGATGGTGGAACAAAAGTAATGGTATCCATGCCCTAGCAATGGTATCCATGCCCTAGCAATGGTATCCATGCCCTAGCGTCTTCTAGAACTATGAAAGGGTTACAGGCTTAGGAGTCAGACAGGCCCAGGTTTAAATCCCAGAACTGCAAGTTCTTACTATATGAAACCTTAGATAATTCACTGTTTTCTCTGGGACTCGTTTTCTCATCTATAATGTGGCGCTTCCCCCAAACGCACACTTTAAATGGCACTAAATAAGAGAACCTGAGAACCTGTTTCTTAAGGATGATGAGCTAACAGATATCAAGCTCTACAAATGGCAACTCTACTATAAATATTATCATCCTCCCTTCCCAGGAACATAGGAGGTAGTGATAAGATGAAGGGGGCTGGACAAGGAAGGAAGCAGGGACAATGTGAACAGGTCAGGAGCTGAGGCTGGCACCTTGACTGACCCTATCCCAGAGATCAGAAGCAGGCTGGTCTCCCAGGGTAGAGCCCAGGGAGGAAAGCAAGAGACTCCCAGAGGCCAGGATACCCAAATAGCAGCGAGCAGGATGAGAACAAAGCTGCCCTAGCCACCAGCTGCGCAGGTGGAGCTGAGGTCCCACTGTGGGCAAGAAGGCGAGGCCAAGGAGCACCGTCAGAAGTGGGGATGGGAGGGTCAGAGCTGTGGGATGGTGTGTGACGGCCCTGGGGGCTCCACCCACGGGGGTAGAAGGCCTTCAGTCCCCAGGCTAGGCAGGCTGCAGAGGGGCTGTGTCCAGGCGCCATCCTGGGCAGCTGTACTCAGAGCTCAGACCTGAAGGTCTCTGGGAGAGTTGTGAGAAGGCACGGACAAAGCGGACCTCCAACTCTACCTCATCCCCAAAACAAGTGGTCCACAAAGCATGGGGCACCACAGCAGGCTGAAGGTCGACCAGTGCCAGGCAAGGGCAAGAACACAGGAGTACAGGGTAGAACTGAAGGGAGGGAACAGGGCAACCGGAGGGGGCTAAGAAGGGCTAGAAACCGGGAGGGCAGACACAAGGAACAGAGGGACAAAAACCCAAGAAAGAGAAGGCACTGAGGGACCTAAGGGCAGTGGCTGAGGCGAAGAGCCCAGCGACTTCCTAATAAGACAAAGTGCTGGGCTTCAGGAGAAGGCATCTGAGACAGAGCAGGGTGAGGGTGTCTAAGGATGTGGGGGAGGCTGTGGAGTGTGCCTGGCCCAGCCCAGGCGATGACTTCATAGACATCTCCCCCCATTCCTTCCTGAGCCGCCAGTCCTGGTGACCCCCTGCCCGCATCTCAAGGGTCTAGGCCAAGCAGGCGCTGACAGGGGAGAGAAGGGACCCTTCTGGGCCAGGCCCCCAAGGCTGGCCCAGTGCCTGCTGGGGGAGGAGGGGACTAGAGGCCCAGCCCTTGTCAGCATCGCAGGCCGGCACTTCGGAGGCAATTAGCAGCCCAGCTGAGCTAATCCCCCGCCTGTGAGGCCAACACAAACAGGCCCAGGCCGGGTGCACACTCGCCTCCCTGTTTGCTGAGGGGCCCGGTGGTCCGCCAAGAACAACACCAATAACCCAGGGCCTTCTCTAGGTTAAGAGCAGGACCAGGACTCGCTGAAGAACTGACAGGGCCGACAGAGCATACTCTGGCCAAGGGCCCTGGCTGCCCCAGAAAGACAGCCACTGTTCCCAAGCCTTGGGCCAGCCGGGAAGAGGAAGCTGGACACAAGGAGCCATGTATTCTGATTCGGCACACACTCCCATCCCCACCCATGCCACCTGTGAGGGAGAAGGCCCAACTCAGGCCTGCTCCTCCTTGGCCAGCCCAATAACTGAGGCCAGGAGCGACTGGGCCTTCTGGTCAGGGGCCAAGGATGTAGGCTCCATGCTGGACGTGGGAGCCGAGAGGCAATTCAGACCTGGCCCCTGCCCTCAAGGAGCTCACAATCTAATGAGGTGCTATGTATAGCACCCTGGAACCAGGCCAGAATCTAGCCCCATCAGCACCTTCCAGTGTTGGCAAGGCTGAGGCAGAACCCCCAAAACAGAGAAGGCAAAGAGAGACCCAGGAGAAGAAACTAAGGCGCACAGATCAAGAAATGAGAGTGACAATGCCAAAGGAGGCAGGAGGGACCCAGGACAAGTTTGCCAAACTGATCCTGGACCAGGAAGTGGCTCTCTCAGGTTCCATTAGCTCACCTTAGCTACGACAGGGAGAGGCTCAGCTGTACACAGGCCTCCCCTGCGCCCTGCTTCTTGACTCCAGACCAGGGCCACTCTCATCAGCCCTAGGCCTGGGGATGGCTTCTTATCAAGCCAAACCCTCTACTCTCAATTTGGTTCCTTACCTACTGAAAGACCCCTCTCCAACTCCTTACAGGCTTCCTGACAGGGACATTGGCCACAAATGGACTTAGAAGAACTACTGCACCCTGGGAGCTTCTGCTTGGGAAAGCAACAGCCATGGCCTCCCAGGTGGGCCAGGTCCCCTCAGGACACCATGCTGGTCATCAGTGCTCACCACCACCACCACTCACAGAGCACCTCATCGACTGTGGGTCAGGCCACAACAAACCACTTACTAGCATCGTTCCATGTCATGGCACAAGGAAGTAGCTGAGCATAAATATTTCCCACTAGATAAGCCAACTTCTAGGCAGGTGCATGCTTCACCTGCCCTTTAGGGATGAGACTGAAGCCCACAGAGGAAAAGAGACTGGCCTAAGGACACAGCCCAGGGCTTCAGGCTTCTGGGCAGGGTACAGTGTGTCACGTCACCAGGGTCCCTCTCCAGTCCCTTAAGCCTTTCCATTTTCCTCACCCACTGCTGGCCTAAACCTGCCTTTGATGCTCCTGAACAGAGGGCCACAGAGCATTGAGCCCACACCCTTCCCACAAAGCAGCATCCTCGGTCTCTGGCTGGGCCAGGCTGGATCCTGTCACTCTGCTGGGGATCTACACACTGCTCTGCAGACATCTTTCTCTTTAGAGCAGGGAGGGAGTTGGGTCTCACTGCTGGGCTAATAAAGCCATAGCAGGAAACAGCAGCCCTCCCCACCCCTACCCGGCTCTGTGGCAGACGACTTCAGGCCCAGGTCCAAGGCTGCCAGATGGGCTGACAGGTTCCTGCCCACAACAGGAAGGGGCTGACAACCCACAGTCCCAACCCCTTTTGGGCCGTTGCACACCTGGCTCTAGAACATCTAGACCAAGGTACAGAGGAGATGTGTGTCCTTCCCCTGCCGGTTCAGCCAAATAGGGAGATAGTTTTCAAAAAGATCTTTTACTAGGAAACTGAAGGAAAACAAACAGATCATAAGCACACAAAAACAAGCAAATTCCTAAGCAGGACTTTAACCAGCTCCTAACCAGAGCCCCACAGCAGATGCTCTCCCTTCCTTCTCAGGAAGCCTCATTTTAGCCTCCACTGCTAAAATGTGGCTCAGTGGTTGAGTGCCCGAGTTCAATCCCGGTACCATGTAACTTGAAGCAAGTCAGTAAACTCCCCATCTCATCTGTAAGACACAGATGGAGCCCACACAGGCCAGGACTGGACCCGGTCTGGTCTCCAAGTCTAATCTAAAGTCCCTGTTTTACACAGCATTCCTGCCCCTGCTCTACACCATGCTGGTCGTGGGAAGACCAAGTGAGCCACTGATGGGGAGGTGCTCTGCAGACGGGGAAGGGCTGTCAGATGCTGATGGTGATCACAGGCCTGTGCCTGGCTTGCTCTTTAAAAGTGAGGAGCCAGGAGCCGGGCGCGGTGGTGCACGCCTGTAATCCCAGCACTTTGGGAGGCTGAGGCAGGAGGATCGCGAGTTCAAAGCCAGCCTCAGCAATGGCGAGGCACTTAGCAACTCAGTGAGACCCTGTCTCTAATAAAATACAAAAAAGGGCTGGGGATGTGGCCCAGAGGTCGAGTGCCCCTGAGTTCAATCCCCGGTACCACCAAAAAAAAAAAAAAAATGTGAGGAGCCAGGCATGGCGGCAGACACCTACAATCCCAGACTCCAGAGGTAGAGGCAGGAGGAGCTCAAGTTCAAGGCCAGCCTCAGCTACCTTTGGCAACAGCAAAACTGTCTCCAAAGTAAAAATATTTAGCCGGGCGCGGTGGCGCACGCCTGTAATGCCAGCACTTTGGGAGGCTGAGACAGGAGGATCACGAGTTCAAAGCCAGCCTCAGCAATGGCGAGGCACTTAGCAACTCAGTAAGACCCTGTCTCTAAATAAAATACAAAAAAAAAAAAAGGGCTGGGGATGTGGCCCAGTGGTCGAGTGCCCCTGAGTTCAATCTCCGGTACCACAAAAAAAAAAAAAAAAAAAAAAAAAAAAAAATATATATATATATATATATTTAAGCCGGGCATGGTGGTGCACACCTGTAATCCCAGCACTTGGGAGGCTGAAACAGGAGAATCATGAGTTCAAAGCCAGCCTCAGCAACAGCAAGGCAATTAGCACTCAGTGAGACCCTGTCTCTAAATAAAATACAGCATAGGGCTGGGGATGTGGCTCAGTGGTAGAATGTCCCTGAGTTCAATCCCTGGTACCAAAATAAATAAACAAACAAATAAGGGGAAGTGTGTCTTGAGGTGTGGGGGATAACATTGCAGGTTCCTGGTGCAGCAGATTTAGTTGACACTGGGATTTGCTGGGTCTCCCTTCTCCTTGGAGTCTTCCCATTCCTCCTCCTCCCTCCTTCCAGCAACCCTTGTGGCCTGGGCCTCCTCCCCCATCCCTTCTTGGACAGCGCCTGGAGCCACCTGGGAAGCTTCAGGAATGGCTGATGGTTATCACAGCCAGGACAGGGCGAGTGGCTGCCCCTCTGATTCATCATGGACCTGGAGTGGATCCAGAGAAGTGACCAAGAGGATGTGTGGCTGCTGCTATGAATTCAGGCCGCTTCAATCCGGGAAGAGGGAGGCTGAGATTGGGGGCAGCTCAACCATTCAAATCAGATGTGGATAGGGAGAGGGGATTCTAGTCTTGCCCTTCAAAAGAACAGTCATAGAGTGGCAGAAGCCTGAGAGCTGAGGTTGCACAGATCTAGGTGTGAACCCCTTTCTAGCCCCTCCCTGGCTGGTGACCCCAGATAAGTTAACCCTTATGAGTGTCAGCCTCCCCTTCTGTACCATCTCAAAGGACTAACGTGAGAAATGGACCATAATGTAGGCAGACATCAGAGTTCCCTCTCCTGTTCCCTGCACTGCAGACCTGGGCCCCGCACTCCCTGCCCCTACCTGGGCAGTACTTTACCAATTCTATCAAGATTTTCAATACAGCACTCGACACACACATACCCCAACCTTCTCCTCCAAGGATGATTCCTGGTCCTCAAGCTACTCAGAGGCCCATCTTCAACTACAGCAGAGAGGAAAGCAAGTGACTCCCTGCCAGCATGTCCTCAAAAGAACAGCCTTCCGCTCACTCTGCAGAGGCACTGCTTGTGAATAAGCACAAGGCTCCCAACCTCTAACCTACGACCCTCCTCTGAGACACAAAACCCTCACCTTGTGCATTCTGACATTTCAGAATAACTCTTGTGACTAAAACCAAATCAACAGTGTTTTGTTGTTATTGTTGTTCAGTGTGTGGTGCTGGGGATCCGACCCAGGGCCTTGCTCATGGAAGACAAGTGCTCTACCACGGAGCTAACTCTCCAGCCCAAAGCAACAGTGATTTTAAAATGAGCATTTTGAACAGTACTCACTTTCTCTCCATTGGCTACTCTACTACTCCCCCAAGGGGAGTCCAGTGGTTAAAAGCTCTGGAGTCAAATAATTTATCTAGACTTCACCACCTCCTAGCTGTGTGCACCTTGGGCAAGTCACTTACCTATTTTCTCAACCATCCACTGGGAATGAAAAGAGCGGCCCCCTCAGAGCCATGGGAAGATAAAGTGTACGAAGCATTTGGCACATCGCCTGTCATGGGCCAGAGCTTGGTCATCAGCAATGACAATGCTGTGAACAGCAATGTTCCTGCTTCCCCCCAGATCCCAAGAACCCTGTGCCAGCAGCTACTTGAGGTGGGGTCCCCAGACTTGAGTTGGGCAGAACACACACTTTACAACAAAAACGGCTAGTAGTGCCCTTTTAAAGACCTGTGTTTCCCCAAGGCACACGTCACATTGTCACACGCTATTGCTTACATGTTCAAATCTCTCCTAAATTGTGAGCTCCTTCAGCTTTGAACTTAAGCTGTGAACTTCTACTTCACGTTGTGGAGGGAGGGGGTCTACATAAAGGACAAATGAAGTTCACTGAGGCATGCGTGGACAGGTACAAGATCCACTTGACTCCCTGATGGGAGGCAGCACAAGAAGGGGCTCTGATCCTTTATAAAGTTCCCAAATGCTACAGTTCTATATCCGTTCCTCTGGGCCCCTCCTCCAGAACAAAGGAGTCTGGGGAATGGATGAGGTGACCTCTACTGGCTACCCCCTGGGTTTCAGGACCCAAAATTCCCCTTTCAGGGCCCCAGAGAAGAGCCTCGGCCTTGGTGTTTGACCCCTGGTCCCTGCACAAGGCCTCCCTAGAGGGCCAGCTCACACAACTTTGTTATAATTGATGCCCTGGACAGCCATCTGACCCACTGTCTCCTGGTCTCCTGATCTCCAAGTTCCTGAAGTCTCAGCCAAAGACAACAGTGTGGGTTCGTTTCTTTGGGGCCCAGAGTGGAAGGCTCCCCAGCACCTGGGAGCAGCTGGACACTGGAACTCAAGGACTCATCGCGGCTGGTCTCCCTGTCCCGTGCCAAGTGCATCTATAAACAAGCCCTCTCAGTGGCTCCCCACAGCTGCTCCCAAAGGGTAGAACCAGGCTACAATCAGGGCAGCCCACAGCGAGTAAGAACAGCCAGTGGGGACTGGCCTGAAAGGTGGTCCCTGGGTACAGTCAGACTCTGCACTGCTGGCTCTATGCCCAGAGTCTTGGATGGATCCACCAATGCCCAGGGCTGCTGCCTTGTACCAAGCTGCTGGAACCCCAAGAGCCATGGGATCTGTGTCACACTGCTGTAGGTCCCACTGCATTACAAGCTGGTGGGGAGAATGAGCCTGCTGGAGATGCCTGGATGCTGGGCTGTTGTGCGTGATCCTGTTTGCTATAAAACAGCCAGACATTCCTAGGACCTGGAATCACGCCGAGGCCATGGAACTAGCCTTCCCGGCCATATATCTCCAGGCGGGGGACAGGCCTGAGACATCTGAGATAATAAAGACATGATTGTCTCAGTCCTGGGGCTTGTCTCCCCTTTGTTCCAGGGCTCAACAGCCAGCAATAAGTTGAAAGACATGCCCCCCCTTCTCCTGGGAAAGTACAAATTCATCAGCTTCTACAGCCCCTGGGGTGAGCTTCCCAAGAACCAGGCCCAGGCCGAGCCTCCTGCTCTCAGTTCATCAGAGCAAAAGGTGATCCAGGGCCCACCCACTGGCAGCAAATGGACACACAGACAACCAGAGGCAGCGCTCACCACACACCATTTCCTGCACACATCTCTAGTCCTCCCCAGCTCTACTGCACAGGAACCATTTAATTTTAGGGATGAAGAAATTTAGGGAAGTTAGTGGACTTTTCCTAAGTCACACCTATTATTAGATGGCACAGATGGGTCAGAAACCTAGATCTGTTTTACTCCAAAACCTGTAATTTCTGAGGTAACTCTAAAGCTGTTTGTTCTTTTTTTCAACATTCCCTCTCCCTCAACCTTCAGTTTCTCATCCCTTTAACATCTGGGAGGAAGAATGCATGTGAGGGAGCAAAACCCAGACTCCTCACTCTGGAAGCCACAGCAGCAGCTGCCGGCCCGGTCTCCCCTGAGTCATTCCTACCTCTATCTGACCAGGCAATAACAACAGGCTGTCACCAGGGTATATGGCTCCATGGAGGGAACACAGGGACATGAGAGGGGCTAAGGTGGGCTGGGGTTGTGGCTCAGCGGCAGAGCGCTCGCCTCGCACGTGTGCAGCCCGGGTTCGATCCTCAGCACCACGTACAACATAAATGCATTGCATTGTGTACAACTAAGGTAAATAAATAAATATTAAAAAAAAGAGGGGGGGGGGCTAAGGATGGACCTGGCCCACACTTTGTGAAGTAGTGAAAAGTTGGTCCTAGCCTTAGCCTCAGAACATAGTGGCTAGAAACAGGGCACCCCCACACCAAAGCAGAGGGAGCACTGACTCAGAATCAAGACTTGGTCTACCTGGAGAGATCTGGTGCAAGCTCAACTCCAAGTCAGTTTTCTCATTTATAAAATAAACACCTGTTCTACCGGCCTTATGGGTCTTTATGAAGATGAACATGAAAGCACTTCATCACAGCTTTATAAATAGATGGTATCATGGCCCACGTGTGCTTTTCCCATTGGTCTTTGGCATTCCTCTCACCCCCTTCTCACTGCCTTTCTTCTCTTTAAAACATCTGAAAGTGCTATGTGCACAACACCATGCTGGATACAAAGAGACTCCAACACTGGTTAAGACAAGACAATAGGCAGTGGGAGCCCAGCACTGGCTACGGGGCCAGACCTGCAAGGCGTGGGAACGGAGGGCCCGTGCACTTCTGTCTAAACCTCAGGCTGGGCAGCAGAGTCCCGTGTGTTGGCTTCCCCAGCTCAGGTTGTTCATTACAGGACCTCATGCTCTTTCCAAGTGACTTCCTTCCCAGCCTAGGATCCTACCAGCTCTCCCCTAAATCACCTGTTTTTTCCATCCTCTATTCACTGGCCTTTGCAAACTAGGGTGCTTCCACTCTTGGATCCACAACTGTTCTCCTTGGGAGCAAAAGGGAGTTGAGAGAAACCAAGCCATAGGAAATCTTCCTAAACAGCCCAAGAAAAAGTGAACATTCCCCTTTCTGGCCATCTTGGCTCAGAACCATATGACAATGTGAACGTCATCTGGTCTAGTGGTCCCAGCACATGCCCTGAAGACGCGCTCTCTGCCTACACACATTCCAACCAACCCCAACTTCTCCACAGCCTGGACACAAACCACTTACCTCTAAACCCCACCCCACACGTGGCCATTTCACTATTCCATGACAACTTGAATTTGATACTGCTTATAGGGGCAGAACACATCTGTCTACACCAGAGAATGTCTTGGTCTACAAGCTTCCCAAAGACAGAGTCTGCACCAAGGCTTAATCATGACCCAATTTTTTTTAACCTTTATTTTATTTGTTTATATTTACATGGTGCTAGCTGGGCGCAGTGGCGCACGCCTGTAATCCCAGCACTTTGGGAGGCTGAGGCAGGAGGATCGCGAGTTCAAAGCCAGCCTCAGCAAAGGCAAGGCACTGAGTGACTCAGTGAGACCCTGTCTCTAATAATATACAAAAAAAAAAAAAAGGGCTGGGGATGTGGCCCAGTGGTCGAGTGCCCCTGAGTTCAATCTCCGGTACCACCAAAAAAAAATTATGTGGTGCTGAGGATCGAACCCAGTGCCTCACAACGTGCTAGGCAAGCGCTCTACCACTGAGTTACAACCCCAATCCCCATGACACAATTTTTTAAACTTAAAAATTTGAGCCAGACATGGTGATGGACCCCTGTAATCTCAGCTATTCAGGAGGCTGGGGCAGGAGGAATACAAGTTCAAGGCCAGTCTGGGCAATCTGGCAAGAACTTGTCTCAAAATAAACAAGGCTGGGAGTATAGCTCAGTGGTAGAGGGCTTGCCTCGTATGAGCTAAGCCCTGGGTTTCACTCCCAGCACCACATACACATATATACACAAAGAATTAAAAAAGAGATTAAAGACTGATCTTGGCTGAAGGTAACCTGAAAGGCGATTTCATGAGAATTAAGTAGACTGGGGTTTAAGGAAATGGCAACAATTATTTGAGAAAAGGGAAGCAAGATGATTGGTTTTGCAAGATACTGGGCTTCTCAGAAACAGAAAATACAGGCTGCAGGTAGAGGATGATGAAACTCTGTGGGCTCCTTTTTCACCTGTTTTGGAGTCTGTACTCTCCTTTCAGGGGCAATAAGAGAGACCCAGAAAACTTGTTGAGTCCCAGGTACACAAGTAGCCAGACTTTTCTTGTTGTTTCTCTGCCACCTAGTGGCTGCTTTGGATCATTACATGTCCACCTCAAGGCCATTCTCCTTAGCCCTCCAGTATCTTACTAAATGATGGCACCATTTAGATGACCAGCATGCTGGTGGGTGCTTGACCTATATCATTGCTACCATTCAGAACACCACAAGGTAGGCATGAATTCCTTTTTTTAAAAGGAAAAACTAAGGCTTACAAAAGTCACTTATCCCAGGCTCTTCAGGGTCAGTAGAGATGTGACACTGAAGTGCATCCTCATGTCATTGTGCACTCTTAAGCAACAGAAGGTGACCCCAAAACTAAGGCAACTTCAATTCTTCCACAAACCCCTACATGCCCCAAGCTCCTTACAGCTAGCTACCAGCCTGGTCAAGCAGATGGTACCACAGCCTTCCCGGCAATACACGTTCCCCATCCTGTCCCCTTTCTGAAAACTGAGAGGCCACACAAAATGGGTACTTGAATGTTCACTGGAACATTATCAATCATTAAAGAGTGGCTGGGATGTGGCTCAGTGGTAGAGAGCTTGCCTAGCATGAATGAGGCCCTGGGTTCACTCTCAGCACCACAAAATAAAATAATAATAATAAATGTGACATATCCATACAACAGAATGCTATTTAGCCATAAAAAGAAATGAAGTAATGATACATGATACAATAAGGATGCCCCTTGAAAACATATGCTAAGTGAAACAAGAAAAACACAAAAAGACTACATAATGCCGGGCGCGGTGGCGCACGCCTGTAATCCCAGCACTTGGGAGGCTGAGGCAGGAGGATCGCGAGTTCAAAGCCAGCCTCAGCAATGGCGAGGCACTTAGCAACTCAGTGAGACCCTGTCTCTAAATAAAATACAAAAAAGGGCTGGGGATGTGGCCCAGTGGTCAAGTGCCCCTGAGTTCAATCCCTGGTACCAAAAAAAAAAAAAAAAAAAGACTACATAATGTACAATTCTATTTAAATGAAATGACTAGCAAGGGCAAAGCCACAGGGACAGAATGTAAATCGGCAATTGTTTAGAACTGAAGGGATATGGGGGCTTTAGGGGCGACAGCTAAAGAATACAGGGTTCCTTTCTGGGGAAAAAAAAAGGTTCTAAAGTTTATTGTGGTGATAGTTTCACAACTCTGTAAATAGACTTGTGTGCTACATGAGTCATCTCAATGAAACTATTATACCCACCCCACTCAAAGTGACAGGTTGATCTAAATCACTCAAAAGGCCCTTCCAGCTGCCTTTTTAGTTGATAGAGTCACCTATCATGTCACTCCCAGCACTGATTATGTTGGCCTGAACGGACCCAAACTGGTGCTAACACCAGTCCCATCAAAGGTCACCTGAGTAATTGCTCCATGGCCTCCCTTCAGCTGTCTACCCCCAAGAGGTACATGCCTTCTCTTCTTATCTTAGGGAACCCAAAACTCAGACACATGCCCACTGTCTACAGGAGAGAAAAGCAGGGCAGATCGCTAAATCTGAATTTCCTGTAAAATGGTTATAAACAAGCTTCCATCACTGTTTTGATGCCTCACTCAGAGATAACGGCCAGAAGGCCAGGCCCACTGAGGCAGACATTAGAAACAAAGCCTCTGCTCTGAGCCTTCTGGAGAACTCTCTTCTTAATTCCTACCCAACAGTCCCAACTCACTAGTTATTAACCTCACCTTCAGTCTTCTAGGCACTTGGGACAGAATCTAATGGCCCATAAGCCCAGGGGGAAAACTCCCTTATGTCTGCAGAGTTCCTGTTTTCTTATAATGTGTTGCAGACTAAGTTCTGCCACTCTTCACTAGCAAGAACTGTTTGTTCATCTGATGGAAAAAAGCAAGCACCTGCCAGGCATAGTGGCACACGCCTGTAATTCCAGCAACTTGGGAGGCTGAGGCAGGAGGATCACAAGTTCGAGGCCAGCCTAAGCAACTTAGCGAGACCCTGTCTCAAAATGAAAAGGGCTGGGGATGTAGCACAGTGATTAAGTGCCCCTGGGTTCAATCCCCAGTACAAAATGGTGTGTGGGGGCTGGGGTTGTGGCTCAGAGGCAGAGTGCTCGCCTCACACGTGCGCTCAGCACCACGTAAACATAAATGCATTGTATTGTGTACAACTAAAGTAAATAAATAAATATATTTTTTTAAATGGTGTGTGTGTATGTGTGGGGGGGGGGGGTCTGTTGCATACCTACGTTCTGGACTGTGTATAGGACCCAGGTTGGTTCTGCCACTAAATGAGTTTTGTGTGCCTTTGAGCAATAGCTTCCCTTCTCCCTCTGTGAAACAAGGGACTGAAGCTAATCCTGGATCTCTCAGCATATAAAACCTTCCCCTAAAACATGTAGTCACTAATGCTGATTTGTTTTAAAAACAAACAAACTTAAATAGGCAGAAAAGACACCTGTAATAAAAAAGTAGGGGATCAGACTGGGCACCTGCCAAACTCTGAGCTACATCAGGTTTCCTCTTTCTATAGGACTGAGCAGGCATTTGTTGCCCTGGCTGGGGGGGGCCGAGGGACCTCTTGAGGATTTTCACTATGTCTAATGAGACTGTAAATGTGATAGCTCATCAAAATACTTACAGTTCTATGATACATATAAAACCTAGATTTCAAGAAGCAATTTTCTCCCTTTATGACTTTTGAAGACTTCCAAGGACATCATTTCTCAAAGAAGTATAAGGAATCAGAGGTGATGGAGAGTGGAGTCCCTACTCTGATTTCTCCTTAGCACTTAACACAATCTGACATGTCATATATTTCACTCATGTGCCTGACTCCCCCAACAAAAATATAAATTCCACAAGAGGAAAGAATGTTGTTTTTCACCCATCTCACAGTGGATACAGTATGTTTAAAAAGTGAAATAATGGACAAATGAATGAACTGCAGTAATTCACTGATGTGCAGAGGAAGAAATTACACAATATACCTGTGCCTATACCAGATGCCACCACCAGGGTATACCATAGAAAAAAGCAGCATGGTAAGAAATGTAGAGGCAGTGACCATGTACAGTAGAAGAACACCTCTCCACTGACAACCAGAGGTATTCCCAAAGTCACCTCTAGCCACCCTTGGTGGGGTAAGCCACACTTTGTTTTTCCTTTTCATTATCATTATTCCCAGAAGGGCATCAGATCTACCAGTGGCCCCAGGAACCAACACCATCAGCTCCTCTGAGAGATTCATAAGCCAAAAAGGCACTGGTCACCATTCTTCTACCCCACAGATGGTCAACCCTTGATTACCCCACATTTCTAGAGCCCCCACTGAAACAGGGTAGGGCCAAGCTGCCATAAAGATCACAGGTCTAAACACAAAGAGGCCTGGAGTTTAGTCACCAAATAGCTGTGCTAACCTAAGCAAACTTCTTTCCCTCCCAGAGCCCACACCTTTTGTTATTTTAAAATGTAATGGATTCCCAGCCCTGGCTCGCCTACCTCAGAGACTGTGGGGACACATTAAAAGGAAGTCAAACACTGTGCAAATGGAAAATCCTGGTTGTTGTTTTTAGGAAGGAAATGGGCAATAGCACATCTCAGCACTAGTTGGGTCTTACCCAGAGTGACTTGAGGGTTCAGAAATGCTGCTGGGACTGCTCGGCAGATTTTCAAACCGCATTCCTGGCCTGTAGGCACACTGCTAAGCATAGTCTCCAGGGAGGATTCAGTTCAAATGTATCTGCCATTCAGGGCATCTTTGAAGTCCCTGACTCCTCAGCAGCAAGTTTTCCTCAAGGTAACCACACAACAGCTAGTGGTAATGGCCAAACATGGCTCTAAGCACCTTATACATGTGAACTCACTGAATCCTCACAAAAGCCCTATGAAGTAGGTATTGCGACAAGGAAAACATCAAAGTTCATATAGCTGGAACAACCTAGGCAGTGTGGCTCTAGAGCCCATGTTCCCCCTCGCTACTCTATAGTGCCTCTTGTCAAATGGACAAGATACAGACCAGCCACCCTGTGACGCCACAATCAATCACAGTAAGTGACTGACCAACTAATGTTATCAAAGTGGATGTTCTTCTATGAGAAGAAGTCCTTCACAAAGTTCTGACTGCCTGCCCTGTCATCTGAGTGTTCACTGAAGAGGAGGAGGAAGAGGAGAAGAAGACACATTACCCCTAATCTTTATGACAATTCTGCAAAACGTGAGCTGGTATTACTGGTTCAATTTTAGACATAGGTAAATCAAGTCTCAAAAGCTGAAGTAATTTGCTCAAACCACAGTTAGTTAAGAAAACCAAGTTCAAATTCAGGTCTCCTACTTTGAAATGTGTATGCTACTATTTCTCTTTAAAATTAAAAAGTTCTATACAAAATTTACACTAGAACAATTCCTAAAACAGGAACAGCAGCAGCAAATTTGCTACCTAATTTTGCAAGAATTGTAAAAGTATCTAACTTCACCAATGAACTGTATTTATGCTTGGATCCTACCAGTATTGCCAGAAGACAAAGTAATCCATAAGACAGGGAAATATCATGTCCACCACTGTTAAGCAGCCACGTTGTACCTCCCAGCAAAACCCAAGTCAGCTTTTAGTGGACAATGCAATACATTAAGCGCTACACGATAAACCAAACCTAGGATCTCTCAAATGAATCCATAAAAATCTAAACTCAGGGCTGGGGATGTAGTTCAGTGTTAGAGCATATGCTTAGCATGCATGAGGTACTGGGTTCAAATCCCAGGACACCCCCCCCCCAAAAAAAAAAAAATTCATTGAAGAAGAGCCTTAAGTGGATGGCATGATTCACATGCCTATCTATAATCCCCGCAACTTGGGAGGCTGAGGCAGAAGGATCGCTAGTTTGAGGCCAGCCTTAGCAGCTTAGCAAAGCCTTAAGCAACTTGGCAAAACCCCGTCTCGAGATAAATAATTAAAAGGGGGGAAGGGGACCTGGGAATGTGGCTCAATGGTACAGCACCCCTGGGTTCATTCTCTGGCACAAAAAAAAAAAAAAAAAAAAGAAAGAGGGTGCTGGGTTGTGGCTTAGTGGTACCACGCCTGCCTCACACATGTGAGGCACTGGTTTTGATCCTCAGCACCACATAAAAAATAAAGTTATTTTTTAAAATCCTAAAAACTCAAAAGTCTACTTGTATATTTACTACTCCAATACCAACTGTGTACATTTTTTATTAGCTACCTATCATTAGCTGGCAAAAAATTTTTTTTTCCTTAGTATTTTTTTAATTGTAGATGGACACAATACCTTTATTTGATTTGTTTATTTTTATGTGGTGCTGAGGATCGAACCCAGGGCTTCACATATCTGAGGAAAGTGTTCTACCAATGAGCCACAACCCCAGCCTGCAAAAATATTCTTATAGCTGTAAGAAGCTAGAGAGACAACCAATCCTGTACAGGTGGTGTCGATTCTCCTGGCAGTGCCTCAGAGGCCCCTGTAGGGAGCACACATGCATGCCCAGGACTTAAGCCCAGGAGGCAGTGGTGGGAGCAAACCCACTGGGACCAAATCAACACAGCAGCTATTCATGACACCTTCTGTTTCTGTAACAGTGTTCTATGTAAGATTTTGTTGGGCAAAGTGGGGAGGGGGTTATACTGCTAAAATATACAAACCAAACAAGAATAGAAAACATAGGACCCAAAGGGGTATGTACAGCAACTTGCCAAAGGAAATTCTGATGCCAATTAGAACCTGGGTCTCTAACTCCCAATCAAGGCCTTTTTCCAGTAGTGTTATAACTATCATGGGGAAAATGAAGAGATAACATCAAACATCTTAATACAAGTTAACAGCAAAAAATAGGCTCAACTAGTCACATTTTACTTACTAGGGTTCAGGGTCCCTAGGGGCGCTAAAGAAAGAGTGGCCTTGGAATAAACTGGAAACCAAGACAAAGAAGTTTTATAGCAGCAGCAGAGATAAATGCAAACACAGCATCCTTTGGTGAGAATGGGTGAAGTCATTCACACATGAGGCCAGTGAAGAACTCACAGGTGCTGCCCACCCTCCACAAGTTGCCAAAGGATGCATCTAACTCCCTAACACCTCAATACCAACAGGACTGTGAAGTTCTAAAGTAACAGAGAAAAAAGGGCAGTCCTTTTAGAAGTAAGTACTTCAGAATCAAGCCCACGATCCCTCTCTATCAAACCAGGCAGACCTTGTGAAACTTCACAAAGGGTTAGGATGCGGGCATCAGGGCTCCAAGATGGGTCTAAAGCTCCAGACACTCTTCCCGTGGTTAGAGATCAGACATAACCATCAGAATTGATTAATATAAAGCGAGGGAGGAGGACATACTCTCACATTTCCTGAAGACCTTAAGTAACTGGCTAGGGGCCCCTCACTCCTCTAGCAGCCCAAGACCCAGAAGTTAACAGGGTTCTCTGATCCTGGTTTGCCATGAGTCAAAAATGATGATGAAAGTGATGACAGCTACTGTTGATCCCATTTACAACTGGTACCTACCACTTGCCAGGCAAGTGCTGTACATACAACAGTTCACAACTCTCAAAGTACAGCTATTAGCCGGGCGCGGTGACGCACGCCTGTAATCCCAGCACTTAGGGAGGCTGAGGCAGGAGGATCGCGAGTTCAAAGCCTCAGCAATGGTGAAGCACTTAGCAACTCAGTGAGACCCTGTCTCTAAATAAAATACAAAAAAGGTCTGGGGATGTGACCCAGTGGTCGAGTGCCCCTCAGTTCAATCCCTGGTACCACAAAAAAAAAAAAAAAAAAAAAAGTACAGCTATTTCGCCGGGCGCGGTGGTGCACGCCTGTAATCCCAGCAATTTGGGAGGCTGAGGCAGGAGGATCGCGAGTTCAAAGCCAGCCTCAGCAATGGCGAGGCACTTAGCAGCTCAGTGAGACCCTGTCTCTAAATAAAATACAAAAAAGGGCTGGGGATGTGGCCCAGTGGTCGAGTGCCCCTGAGTTCAATCCCTGGTACAAAAAAAAAAAAAAAAAGTACAGCTATTTCCACCTCAGAGAAGACAAGCCTCTAAATGGTTAAGTTACTTGCCTAAAGTCAGAGATCAAGTGAAAGAGCCAAACTCAAATTCAAAGCCTACGCATGCACTTTGTAAAGAATCACAATACCAGTTGTCTAGCTTCAGTTTTGCCACCTGAAAAAAAAAAAAAATGGCAAAAGAACAGCATCTATTGCTGTCTCCCTTACAGGGCTGTATTGAAAGCAAACAAATTTGTGTTTGAGTTTACTACCCAAACTCAAAACAGCCCAAGGCCCCCTCACTGTTGAGCAGCAGGTGCAGCTAGAGCCCACCACAGTGCTAGATTTAGGTCAAGCCAACAAAAGGGAGCCACATTTTAGAGCAGACTTCCCATCCCCTGGCCTAGGGTACTCAGCCATGTCCAGTTTTCTCGCCAAAAACCTGCTCTGTCAACTCACAGGGCTGCTATAATGAAACCAAGGACAACAAGGCACAGACTCTGGAGGCAGGCAACCCAAATTCAACTTCCAGCTCCCTCACTCAGCTATGAAGCCTTGGACTGGTTACTTGATTAATCATAACATATCTCGAGTTTCAATATCTGAAAAATGGGGTTGCTGTGAGGAATGAATGAGGTAATTACAAAAGGCCTTAGGAGCACAGAATAAACACTCCAAATGTTCTTACTCTAAAAGATCAAATGACACAATGGACAAGGTGCCTCAAGATCCTCTAAAGCCCTGCAAGGGAAAAGGATGTCATTCTCTCATGCTATAACTGATCTCAAAGCCTGTTTGTCTAAAACACTGTTCCCCAATCAACCTACACTTGTACTAGACGCCTTTCCTAGGATTTTGCTTGCCCTGGCCACCATGAGATGCTCGAGCTACCATTTCAGCTTTGTAATTAGTCACATACACTTCATTTCCACACAACAAGTAATAGTCAAGCCCACGAGGGTTTCAGAATCAGAAAGATCTGCATTTTAACTTGACTGGAGATACTAAGCACACAGTTGCCCTGATCTCCAGAGATTTATTTCCCTGACACCCAGGGATCCCAAAAAGACATGAGCAATTTTGAAAGGGAAGCACCTAGAACTCTTTGGAAATAATGCACTGTGCATATGAAGGCACCATCTATGAACCAAGAAGCACCCTCACCAGACACCGAATCTGCCACACCTTGACCATGAAATTAGAGGGCTTGAGAAAAATGTCATCTCTGTGTCTTCTTAAGGAGAAGGTAAACTGCCTTGAGCTGAGACATCCTACCTCTCAAAAATGCTAAATCTGCACTCCTATAGCAGATCAGAGAAGACACAAAACCCCTTATACACACCTATAAGCACATCCAAATGCGGTCAATCTGTAATTCACCCATGACCAAACTCCTCCTACCACAATACAAATCTGGTAACTGCTAATATTTGTATAGCACCTTTGTGTTCACAAAAAAACTTTCACAGATATGACATCATTTCACCCTTAGAGCCCTGAGATGTAGATATTAGCATTATTCCTGATGTAGCTTAGGGACATTCAGGGACTTTTCCAAAAGTACACAGTAAAGGCAGAGTCAAGACTTTGGGCAACTGTTACCCTAGGGTAGACACTACCTTGAATTTTAGATTTGGATTGCCTATGATTTCTCAGGCTAACTCCTAACAGCCTTTCTTGAATAATTCAGTAGTCTTTCCAGTTCACTGAGGTTCTGGATCAGCTTCTATTATTTTATGCCATAGATCAAGACCCCATAAGAAAATGGTTTAGGTAGTGTGGGACCTGGATCTAACCACCAAAGTTTTAACAAATTCACCACTAGGTGGAGCCAATCTCAACCATGCAAAATGTTCATGGGTTAGCTCACTGGGAAAAATAACAAAAAGGGCCAGAGTTAAAATCAGCTTGATAAAAGAAGCAAGAAACAGCATGGTATTGACACAAGCTTTCCCACTTTCATGGGGCTATGCTACAAAACCCATGATCAGAGAGTTAGAATTTTCAGTTCAAGGCTCATGGCTCAAGCACTGAGTATTTAGAAAGCCACATAGGCACACCCTCTCCAGTTCCTGCCTCTGAGAAGACATATCATGTGACTGCCTCAATTTACAGATAAACCACAAATCAAGACACAGGAACCAAAACTCTATCCAGTCAAATGTTAATCGATTACTATCAAACTAATCCACGAGTGTAGCAGCTGTCTTAAAAATCAAACCACCTGAGCCGGGCGTGGTGGCGCACACCTATAATCCCAGCACTTTGGGAGGCTGAGGCAGGAGGATCGTGAGTTCAAAGCCAGCCTCAGCAATGGTGAGGCACTTAGCAACTCAGTGAGACCCTGTCTCTAAATAAAATACAAAAAAAGGGCTGGGGATGTGACCCAGTGGTCGAGTGCCCCTGAGTTCAATCCCCAGTACCACCCAAAAAAAAAAAAAAAAAAAAAAAAATCAAACCACCTGAAACTAGATATGCACTGATACAAATGAAGGCCATATTAATGCTGCCCTGCCCAAAGGTCTCACAAATAACAAGGAAGAGGGAAAAGGAAAGAGGGAGGGGGCAGGAAAAGGAATAAAGCAAAGGAATAAAGTAAACCCTGTTTTTAAATTAGCAAGAAACTTCCTTTCCAAGAAGTCCAATTTAGTTTGACAGAATAGTTTCAATTTCATTCATTTCTAGCATTAACTTATACTATTTGGAATTTAATCCTACCCTCCGTGGATAAATTAAAATATTCCTGAATAGAAAGAAAATCCATTTCCAGTAAAACGTGTACAGTACACGTGTCGTAAAGTTAGTGGGGAAATATAGCCCTCTTCTACATTTTAGCTTTGGGTTGAAAACCTTAGCTGATCTTTACAGTTCGAATATCTGCCCTCTCAAGTGGCTGCTTAAGTAATTTAATTACTTTGGAGTATACCAAGTATCTCAGCGCCAGTTCGCCAATAAGATTATATGAGGACTGGGGCTGTAGCTCAGTGGCAGAGCACTTGCCTAGCGTGTGTGAGTACTGGTTTTAAGCCTTGGTACCACATAAAAATAAATAAAGGCATCTGTCCATCTACAACTACATTAAAAAAAAAAAAAAAGATTATATGAGTGCCAGGTGCAGCAGTACACACTTGTAACCCTAGCTACTCAGGAGGCTGAGGCAGGTGGATCCTAAATTTTGAGGCCAGCCTAGGGAACTTAGCAAGATCCTATCTCAAAATAAAATATAAAGGACCAGGGGTGTAGCTCTCAGTGGTAAAACACTTCCTATCATGTGCAAGGCGCTGGGTTCAATCCCTAGTACCACCAATTAAAAAATAATAAGAAGAAGAATTTATATAACTATGAACTTTGTAAACCCACTTTTTGATTAAGGAATCAAGAACTGAATGCTGGTTTGGGACAAATTTGGAAAACCTTATTCCTCAAAGGTAAGGCTGCAGGCTGAGAATAGCTCAGTGGAAGAGTGTTTGCCTAGCATGAGATATGCCCTGGGTTCAATCCCAACACTGAGGGAAAGAAAACATAAAACCTTTAAAGAATAATGTTCCCAAAATAATTTTTATAAAACTTTGATAACCAGACCCTATCTCCAGACAATGACTAAAATAGTTCCAGGCATTATTTTCCTTTTTAAAAAATAAGACATTTGGAGGGCACCAGTGGCGCAGGCCTGTAATCCAAGCGGCTCAGGAAGCTAAAGCAGGAGGATGGTGAGTTCAAAGCCAGCCTCAGCAACTTAGCAAGACCCTGTCTTTAGATAAAACACTTTAAAAGGGCTGGGGGCGGGGAGGGGAGCTGGGTTGTAGCTCAGCAATAGAGTGCTTGCCTAGCATGTGTAACACATAGGGTTCGATCCTCAGTACCACATAATAGTAAATAAATAAAAGTGTTGTGTCCATCTACATTTTTTTTTTTTTTTTTTTTTTTTTTTTTTTTTGGTGGTACCGGGGATTGAACTCAGGGGCACTTGACCACTGGGCCATATCATATCCCCAGCCCTTTTTGTGTTTTTATTAGAGACAGGGTCTCACTGAGTTGCTAAGTGCCTCACCATTGCTGAGGCTGGCTTTGAACTTGCGATCCTCCTGCCTCAGCCTCCCAAAGTGCTGGGATTACAGGCGTGCGCCACAGCGCCCAGCTCCATCTACAATTTTTTAAAAAGTGGGGGGACTGGGGATGTGGCTCCGTGGTTAAGTGCCCTGGGTTTAATAAATAAATCATTTAAAAAATGTCTGTAGGTGACATTCACCCAAACTGCTCTGTCACCAATGTGTGCACTGGTCCCCAAACATAGCTAGCCAAAATTGTAGGTAAGAAACTTTTAAAACTTCAAGTGATCCCCAAGTTCCACCCTATACCTATAAATTCAGCATCTCAAGGGAATTTTTTTAAAACCTTCTGGTGTAACTGCTGACCAACCAGGCACCTGACTCACATGTGAGATCTGAACCTTGACCAAGTACAGTTACTTTACAGAACAAAGAGGACAGCAGAGGAGAAGGTACCTGGCTAAAGGGAGTGTTGTGAGCAGAGCCACTACAGACTTCCTCACAGTAAAGGGAGGTCTGTCTAAACCAGAGGCTCCTCACCTCTACCCTCAGAGATTCAGAGTCCTACAGGGTCCAGGAAGCCTGGTGACTAAGAGAAATGTCCACAACTCACACAGAAAAACACTGCCACAGAGCAGAGAGCCGATTTTGAGCCTGTACTCTATTTTAATAAGTTAGAAAATACTTAGCTTACCTTTTATCTTGAAATATCTGTCACTTCTAGCCAGGCTAGGTGGCGCACACCTGTAATCCCAGCACTTGGGAGGCTGAGGCAGGAGGATCGCGAGTTCAAAGCCAGCCTCAGCAATGACAAGGCACTTAGCAACTCAGTGAGACCCTGTCTCTAATAAAATACAAAAAAGGGATGGGGATGGGGCCCAGTGGTCAAGTGCCCCTGAGTTCAATCCCCGGTACCAAAAAGAGAGAAATATCTGTCACTTCTACTTCACAGTTGTCCATTTACAACTATGACACAATATATTTAGGGCTTTCTTTACATCTTAATCCCACTAATCTGCAAAGTGTCCTTAAAACTTCCATATACTCCTTTATTATACTTTTTCTGCAATATAAGGCTTCAATGAAGCACTGGATATGCCTCTAAGTTTAATAGTTCTGCCAAAATGTAATTCTAACACCAAAATTACCTAAAAGCAGCCAAACAATAAGTATGGAAAGATTCCAGGAGAAACTAAGCAAAGCAGGAAGGGAGGGCTCAGCTTTGAATAGGAGACAAAGATGCAGACATAATATGCAAACTTGGGCCTAGCAAGATAGCATGGAAATGGGAAGCCAGGAATGAGGGTTTTAAGCCACAATACAGATGTGCAGTGACAGGCAAGTCACCTACATTTACTCAACATTCCTCCCATGTGTAAGATTAAGGGACCATAATACTACCTATTTCCACTTCTGTGAATGTAGTATATGAACCAAAATTTTCTACCACACAGATATTCTTTGTGTATTTTAAATCCCACCACTTAAGTCCATTGTAGAGTAACAACACCAAATATAAACTGTGCAAGGTATATACTACACAGAGCATGAACTCTAAGGCAGTACTCTTAGCCTCATAGTCAAAGTTGACTTGTGTATTTACTATGACCATTATACCAAACAGCAGCCAAATGTCTAGTTCTTTAAAAATAAAAATCAGAATATTATCACAATACATTCATATAGACTTGGGGCTTTTCTAATTGGCATAAAGTTTCCATGTAGGCTGGCAATGGCACAGATAGCCACGGGGCTCCAGCTGACCACCACACTGCAGCACATGGAACACAGTGCACAGAGTACGCTATGGGATAGTAGATGGAAATCCTTATGTTGTCCTGCCTACTTACTGCACTGCTTGAAACTGCCATTCTCCCAAGTCTCCAATGCCCAATACAGAACAGTGCTCAATAAATAATGACAAATGAGTTTGTCATGGGTATGTACACACAAACAAGGCTTTGACTCTCTTGGAAGCAGTTTGAAGTGGGATGAAACCACGTTATTAAAGAAGAGGCAGCTAGGCCGGGCATGTTGGTGCACGACTGTAATCCCAGCACTTGGGAGGCCGAGACAGGAGGATTGAGAGTTCAAAGCCAGCCTCAGCAATGGCGAGGCACTTAGCAACTCAGCGAGACCCTGTCTCTAATAAAAAATACAAAAAAGAGGCTGGGGATGTGGCCCAGTGCCCCTGAGTTCAATCCTCAGTACCAAATGAGAAAAAAAAAGAAGAGGCAGCTATCAAAACCATAAGGGAAAGGAAATTCCAACCAAAAGCCAGGAGACATTTATTTTATTCTCTGCTACATTTTCAGTGTCTTAGGCGCTTAAGAAAATAAAACCATTTACTGAATTTACCAAATGACTGTAGGAATAAGTGAATGGCACTAACTTTAGCTTGGCTATGTGACACCTTCTAGACAACAGAATATAAGAAATTGTAAATGTGTTTGGCTTGACCCTCTTTCAGTCCACCATGAAATGTCCACTCAGGTAGCCATTGCTCTCTGAAGATGGTCTCCAGATGAGAAACAGAGAGTCCAGCTGAGCCCAATCTGAAGCCTAGAGGCAAATCTAACTGACCCAGAAGTGAGAAAAACAAGTGCTTACTGCAGTGAGCTTCTGAACTGATGATTAATAATGCAGCATATGGCAGCACCAGCTAGTAAAATGGGGCTTTAAAAAAAGGTAGGGGAGGGAAGAAAGGTGGGAAAAGGAAAAACTGGGGACTAAAATGGAGCAAACTGTTATATGCATTTATAAATAAGTCAAAATGAACCCCATAATTATGTATAACTATAATGCACCAATAAAAACATTTTTAAATGTAAAAGAAAGAAAGAATAAGAACTATATTCAGATTTTGAAGTCTCTTTACTGTGGGTTTTCATTTAAAAAAAAAAAAAAAAAAAAGGTGGGAGCACTTTGGGGAAAAAGACTCAAAGCAATACTTAGAAAATAACATGTTGGTGAGGTTTTCAGTTGTTCTATGTAGTTAAATCACCAGGCTCTGAAGTTGAGTGAACACAGGGTAAGACTCACAGAGAACAGGGAAAGCTAAAGTAAGAGTGATGAAATAAGTTTCAATCTTTCTTAAGCAGGGCTGTTGTATACCATGTTTCTCAGCACCCAGAACACAAATAACCATTAATAACCTCAAAACTGGAGAATGAAAAGGGGAAAATAATCCAAACTCAACAATGAAGAAAAAGACACAGCACTATCATACCCATTCTATAAAGAAAACAACTATAAGACATCACTGATTTATGATGGCTCTTCAAAGCAAAAGGGGGCAGGTTGCACACCTTTAGACGTACACAAATTGGAGGTCTTCTGACTATAAAATGAAAAAAAAAAATCACTTCAGAATAAAGGAAACACTGCAATGGTTCCTCTCACACCACAATCCTTCCTTCCCCTTGAACACACTCCTCTACTGGCAAAGTCCAGCTCAAAGGATACAGCTTTAACAAACTACAGAGCCTTCTTCCAAGATCTTCAGTAAACATTTTAGAACACCAGTGATATATTTGTGTTGTATCAGACTAAATACTGTAAATTTTGCTTCAAGCCAAGTCTGCAATAATTCTGTTCACAATAATCCTTTTCCAACCTCTAAACCACACTCCCTGGGCAACATCATTTATCTACTATAGACAATTTGTTGAGTCAAAGAGAAAACAATATTTAAATAGAAAACCATGCTCCCTTCATCTCTGGCTACCCATGTTCTTTTGATATGCAGAAGTCAAATGGAAAATATTTATAAAGTCAATCCCTTTGTCACCCTTTTCTGATGCATGCATAATTCATCACCACAACCATGTGACCTATGTACTTTACTTGTCTCGTTCATTCTGAAAATCATGTATCCATCCAATGACTATTTTCAGAGCCATATCTTAGGTCCAACACTGCCCCAAATCAGGGGTACAGAAATATTTAAGGACCTACAAGTAAGGATACACATGTCTCTGCCCTCCAGGGTATCAAGCAAGATCCAGATACCTCTCCCTAGTATAGTCAACAATAAATATAATATACTGGTTTAAAACTGGTAAAGTTTAGATGCGCCTCTTCCTAACCCCTTCCCAAACAACCCTGCTTAGTTCTAACACAGTATGGAATTGTGGGAACTTTGGCAAACATGACTCCCTATGGAGAACTATCAAACTGAGGGCTACACCGTTATCAACCTTAACTGGATTAAGGTTTTAAGATTTTCACACAGGTCTGTATAAAGCCCTTAGGGTAAATATATTATTCTTGCCATCTAAAGAAAATGCTTCTGAAGGCTGAGATGTACTTGCCTGGCATGAGTAAAGTCCTGGGTTTGAGACCTAACACTTGAAAAAAAATTGAAGAATCAGTCAATGACTCAAATTCACAGCATAGAATCTAAAATAAAATCTGAGAATCACAGTTTAGGACAACAACCAAGGAGCACTGGTTCTCGAACTTGGCTGTACTTTAGAAATATCTGGAAAACTTTTAAAATTCTGTTGCTCAAGCTGCACTCTAGTTAGTAGTCAAATCTGAGACGACTGATGCAGACAACCTGGGGCATACTGGCTGCTTTCCAACTAATCAATGACTGGAGATGTGCTAACATTTCCTTCCAACGCCACGGCAGTGAGCTTCCTGAACAGTTCTGCACTAAGAACTGATGCTCACCTATTCAGTGTAAGGAAAGTAGTTTCCGGACTACCTATCAACCTTGGGGAAGAGGCACAAACCTGAACATATAGAGGGGAAAACATCTCAAACTGAATGCCAGTAAAGAAACAAAAATAATAAAGCTTTAAAATCTTACTCCAAAGTTTGTTAGAATTTTGTGTTATGAAAGAGTCAAGTTCCCATTTCTAAATACCTGAAAAGTAAGAGGCGGAGGGAAAATAACAACCCTCAGGCTGGCTTGTGAAGGGCTTTTGTTTGTTTAATACATCTGAAAAGAATGCATATACAAAGAATTGAGACAGGAAGAAAGCATTGGTTCAACACTAATGAATCTACAAGATTTAGGATTTGGGAAAGGTGGAAAAAGATTACCTAAACATTTTTAAAAACTGGAAACTGCAACCAAATAAGCTGGGGAAAAAAAAAAAAAAAATCCCTATTAACACTTATGAAGAGTCTCCACAAGACTCTTGCCATGATTTTCATTAAAGAATATCAGTGGGCTAGAGGGGCCTCATATGCAAAACAGAAATAAGGGGATTCCCAACTGGTCAGTCCCCTTGTTGGTAAATGTTCTCCCACCCCATCCACCACCAGCTTCTTCGTGAAGCAGGCCCACATCCTCAAACCTGAAAGGATGCCAATCATCCTGCAGGCATCTGTCTTCTAGCACCACCCCTCATAGTTCTTCTATGTGCCAGGTCTTCAGCTGGGTTCTAGGACCACCACACAGTGAGTTGCAAATCTACGCTAAGTTTATAAGACAATGACTGACAGGGGAAAACATTGTTTTTTAATTACAAACCAAATTCATTTGGTGTATTTCAAAAGGTGCAATACTTTTCTTCATTTATCAATGAAAGAAGTTAGAAATAAACTCCCCCCCACCCCACCCCCCAAAAAAATAAAAAATAAAAAAACAGCAAATGGCAAACAAATTTCCTTGGAAGTCACAGTCACATATAGAGTGCATCCTAGAAAAGAGGAGGGGCAAGACAGCTGCCACCCATTTTCATGAATTTCATCAAATACTGGATCTACTCAAGGGTGGAGAGAAAAGGCAACTTTCAAAAAGGAGTATATTATTAAACGAGGCATTTACTATACTCCTTCCTAAGAGCACCAGGTGGGGAACACGTTTTCTAAACTAGATCTGGAAGTGGAATGTGGAATCAATTTGTCCTCCTCTCCTAAGGGCTGTCCATCAGTTAATGAATTAAAAAAAAAAAAAAAAAAAAAAAAGACTAAAAAATAAACCCCACACACTCCTCTCCCCCAAAAAGGGAGGGAAGGGGGCAAAAAAGTGTCCCAGATTACTCATTACTCTCCAGGTTGGAACCAGGGAATGGCTTCAACAAATTAGTCTGTTACAAAGTCATCACAAGCATGCCTTGCTTTAAAAAAAAAAAAAGAAAAAAAAGAGTGGTTTTTTTGTTTGTTTGTTTGTTTGAAACAACAAAACAAAAACTAGTACTAATCACTTTCTGACAATACACAATTACTCAAAATTAACTAGTATGGGGGGGCATACCTATGGGCCTTGTCTCACACGAGTGCATGTGGGTAGGTGCAGGGCATTTGTCATTATTGCAGAAACGAATTTTAATTTTTAATCTTTAGTTTGATTTAAACATTGCTTTTAGTATGATGCCGACACCAGCTGTGCAGAAAGGACTCTGGAGAGATGTTCATAGCAGCACACACCTGCGGCTCTTCTTCGGTTCTGGAGGCTCCAGGGCAGCCAATATTGCTTCATCAAACACATTCTTTAGGCCTTTCTGAAAAGGGGTAGAAAGAAGAAATCGGCAGTCTGATTTTCAGTATTACAGAGTTGGAGTTCAAGTTTTTAAAACAGTCAAACCCTCAAGAGTGGGCAAATGAAGAAACATTAAGAACAACGCTGAATATCAATATCAACATCACCGTCTCACTTCACCAAGTTTTGTCCAGGCAGCACTGGAAGGATTCAGCAATGCCAGAGCAAAGGAACAGATATTCATGTGTGAGACAGTGGTCCCCTTCATGAAAGTTTTTATAAACCAATGTATGTCACAAAAAGCAAACAAGCACATTTGCTCATTCAATGAGTTTTGTTAACGTGCTACTGAAACACTTTACATAGAAACAGGGAAGCAGCTCTGCATTCAAATGAAACAGCTGGATGTGAAAAAGGACTGAGAGGAAACCCAGGCAGTGGCATCCTTACTGTATGGAAGGCACAGGCAAAGAGCACAGTTATGGCAGCTGCGTAGATACTCACTTTGAACTCCCTTTATCCCACCAATTAGAACCAAGGGGATTCAAGGAAGCAAAGAGATGGGTACCTGATACATCTGTAGTTAGAGCCAGTCAGTGCAACAGGAATAAAGCTTCATCAGCCATTTATACAAACAATTGTATATTTTTAATTTCAAAATTTAAAGATAACCACAATTGTATGTTTCCCTCACAACAATAAAATCAGAAGCAAGAAAATATAAAGGTGGTAGCTTTACATCTCAATGTTAACAAACCTTAAGTCAACTATTAAAATGGATGCTATTCTTAAAAGATAATGTAACAAATGAACTCATAAAGCAGTAGCAGATACATCAATATCTTCCCCACCCCACACTGACAAATACTCCACTACAGCACAAACAGCCAAAGCAATAGCAACACAAAGTTTCACTACACAAAGGAAAACCAGAAAAGAATCCTCCCTTCCCCATTACACTCTACTAGCAAGTCACCCTTTTTCCATAAAGTTCATCATGCAATTACAATTAACAATTGATCATAAGAGTAAAATGATGTTTGTGTTGCTTTCTCCATCTAGAACTAAGATCTAGAACTGTTAAAAACTCTTCTTATTTTCTCCAAGAGGACATTCTTAATGCCAGACCACATTCCCTTTTGCAACAGTAATTTCAAACCAAAAAGCTCTGAGCATCAGGCAACTCAAGCAGCAGAAAGTTAAACAAGTCCAACTTGACTACTGATCACAAAAAATATTCTATTAAGATATTGCATTGTTGATCAAAAACTAATACAGAGATTGCTCTAAGGTGGTGAGTAAAAAGACGCAGAGGCTTTCAAACAGGATGATTTTATTCCTTTGTTTTAAATGAATTTTCTACAGTAGTGGGACAGAAAGCAGCAGCAAAGAGGGGAAGGAGAAAACAGTTTAGAATATACAGCACTTCCTTTTGGGTTGAGTTTCCGGAGGCTCGAGGGCAGCTAGGATAGCCTCATCAAACACATTCTTCAGACCTCTCTACAAGACAGAGGGGAGGAGAGAGAATAGCAGCCAGGTTAGAGGATTAGAAAGACTAGCAGATACAATAGCAGTCTGGATTAAATGAGCTGAATTCACAGAAGCAATGTGCTTTACGAAAAATAAATGTCAGAATGTTAGAGATCTTGAACTCAATATTGGGAGAGTAAATAACTGAACAGAAACTTAACCTCAAAAAAGGTTAGCTGAGCAAGAAAACAACTTTTATGAAAATGCACTATGTTGATTTCTAAAATAATCACATAATGAAATCTAATATTACAACATGTTAATGAAAATAATACCCAGGGGGAAAAAAATGGGATATGTAAACACAAGATACTTGTGTTGGAAAATTAAGCCTCATAAAATCCCCTAGTATTTCTATGGTAAGAATGGCACACATACTTTGGAAATAAATCTATTGCAATTTCAGGCTTATGTGAATTCAGCCCCTGAATAACTGAAGGACATAAATAGCGACTAACAGGCATGCTACATGTTTCTAGGTTCAGTGATATATCTGGATGGGATTAATCAAGATTTTCAGAGTAAATCAATTTGTTAGAACAAAAAAAGTTAATTTAGGAGTGTTCACTATGCAACAGTAGCAACTGGGAGAGTTTTAAAGAATGGACTCTAGAAACAGCATACACTTCAGTTATTCAGCAATGTTATTAGAGCAAATAACCACCACCCGAGTCATAAGAAAACAAAGAATGGGGTCCTAGAATGAGTTTTAGCAAGCAGTCAGTGCTTTAAGATGTCTGCATGGGTATCAGGGCATAAAGCATGGAGTGAAAACAAAGAATATTCTCAGATCTACAGCGATTAAGATGTAGAAATACACTTACACCTCAGCCAGAAACTCCAACATGACAGTGTGACTCGGTAGTAGTGGTACCTTGGGACCAGGTTTATAGATTCATCTAAACTCACCTAAATCTGAAGCCACAAGTTTACCACCCAAAGCAGTTTCACATATTTTTAGGTCAATGTGATCCCAGGTAAAAATGTCCCAAAAAGTCCCAGAACACAGTTCCAATGGTTGTGAGCCCCAGATCACCCCAGGTGTTCCTCCTCACACCCTTTACCCCACAATGGTGTCTCAGAGGAATGGTACTCATTCCATTAGATTAAAAAAATAATAATAATAACAAGAGAGCAATCAGTATTTAAAAAGAGGTGAAGCGATTAACAAGTTATCTTCTTTCTACCTTATTTTCATAGAAGAAATGTTATACAAAAAAAGTTCCTTTGCAATTCTTTCTATACACCTAGAAATAAACTCTCACAGTCAAATATAAAAGAAGGGAGGTGGAAAAGGAAATAAACTTTATAAGGAAAAAAAAAAAAAAAGAGGCGGAAGATCATTAGAAACTAGGGTGTAATCCATGACAAGAAGGAAATCCTTTCTTATAATGGACAAAGAATAAACACCCTATGAAACCAAACTAATCTTGGCTTTACCCACCCACTATCTGTTTACATAGTTTAGTGGAATCTGTAGTCCTGAGAGTTCTTATTCATATACACAACCACAGACCCATTTTCTATCTTCTCTTGCTATGTCGAGCTTCAGAATCTGGTTTTAAAAAAAAAAAAAAAATGTGGGCTGGGGTGGTGGCTCAGCGGCAAAAGCGCTCGCCTCGCACGTGTGTGGCCCGGGTTCAATCCTCAGCACCACGTAAACATAAATGCACTGCATTGTGTACAACTAAAGTAAATAAATAAATATTTAAAAAAAAAAAAAATGTACCTGCTATAACCTTCTAAACTTATTCTGTGCAAAGTGATTTACCATGTATACCTGTTCACAATGTACAAATCTTAAATGAAGTATTTGATTATCTAAAATAAGCTTCATCAGTGACCTAAAACTAGGTCCACGTGGCCTATTGCCTCCATTTTCCCAAAAACAGCCCACATATTGCAACGCAGGACATGAAACAGATGCCTGTGGTGCCCAACTCTGAGGTGGATTTCCACACACATCCCTCTCCCCTCACTCAATAATGCACACTGCTCTTTTCAGGGAAATGCAATGAGGCTTTTTTTTTTTTTTTTTTTAATCGTCATCTGTGTTGTATGAGAGAGAGAAACTCTTCTGGACATCTAAATATTTGCTTTTACAATGGCATTAAAAAGCTGGGGAAAACTGGGTTTAGGACAATGTGTTCAAATCATCTGATAGTAGGACTTGGAAGTTATTCTGGGGACTATCCAGTTAAGCATAAAAGTATTATTGGGTGGGTATTGAGGACTGAATGCAATGATACTTTACCACTGAGCTACATCCCCAGATCTTAGAGTCTTATTAAGTTGCTGAGGCTAGCCTCAAACTTGCAATCCTCCTGCCTTAGCCTCCTCAGTCATTTGGGATTACAGGTGGGTGCCACCACATCCAACATAAAAGTATTATCTTTAAATACCCAACCAAGCACAAAATGGGAAACTTATTAAATTATGCTTAGGTCCTATATACTAAATACCTAATGCAAATATAATATACATAATTATGTATGCCACTTACCCATATAATCAAGAATCCAATAGTTTTTTTAAATTTAACAAAAACAATTACCTAAAAAAAGCATGATAATAAATATAAGTGGGTTTAATACAATTATTAATAACTTCTAGTTTATCAGGCATGTCTCCTCATTGTTCAGACTTCAAAGCACCAGTACCAGTAGATGACAGAGCTTTGAGCTCATTATTTCCATAATTCTTTCCTTTGCCGGCAAAACAATACTCCAAGGAGGGAATCAGCAATAACACAAAGGTAAAGATGACTGAAGTATATAAATTGGTTACAACTCTCTCACTCATTGCTTCCTATCCTCAGAACCTGAGTTCCAATCAACTATTAGAGGAAATCCAATCAAAGCACTCATAAATGGCCAGAAAAGATCCACATGAGGAAGGAATGCCTCCAAAAAGACAGGAACAGTGACACTACATGAAGCATGCTTGAGGACTATGGCAGAAATAGCCAAGGTGGCCTCTTCTGACCTGAAAAGTCTGAAAATATTTTGACTAATTCTGTGCCCCAACTGAATTGCCTCAGAAACCATTTAGCACCAATTTTGTCAAAATTGGCAAGGGAGGAAAAAAACCCACAGATACATTTAAATGAAAATTTAAGCCTCTAAAGGGAAAAAAGTCATTTGTATTCTCTCCTGTAAGTCTGGACCTCTCCTATAAGTTTTTTGGGTTCTGTTTGTTTTGTTTTGTTTTTAAACAACCTTGACCACTTCAAATTATTCAGTAAAACTACAACATAGGAACCCACCAATGCAAGAGCTTTAGAGACTAATAATCTTCTCCATAAATACAGAGGCCTCCAGCAAAACAACATACAATGTATGAAGCCAGTCGTATTCTTCCTGGGAAGCTTTGAGGACTGTTGACCACTGTTAGAAATAACCTCTGCATCTCAATGCTACAAGAAACTCTCAACCATAAAGAAACACAGGCTTGCCACAGTCCTTACCTGAGTGAGTGCAGAACACTCCACATACTTGACAGCCTTCAGATCGCGGGCCAGCTTTTCAGCCGTCTCTGGAGTGATAGGCTTCTGTTTGTTCTTGGCAAGTTTCTCAATAGTAGATGGGTCATCTCTGAGATCAATTTGGGTCCCAACAAGCAAGAAAGGAGTCTTTGGACAGTGGTGAGTTATCTCAGGCACCCACTAAAGAAAAGATATTTTAAATAGACCTTTGTTAATCCGAAAGCCTCTAAAGCTTTTTACGACAGGTCAACACAAATTGTGACGACCTTTTCCAGGAGAAGAGTATCTGACCAACTTACCTTTTCTTTCACATTTTCAAATGAGGACGGAGAGACCACTGAAAAACAGACTAGAAATACATCTGTTTGTGGATAACTCAGCGGTCGTAATCTGTCATAATCCTCTTGCCCTAAAGCAAAAATTTGGAGAGAATTCAGCAACAGAATCTTGGGTGTTCTTGTGATGTTCAAATCACAAGTCAGTCAACAGATTAAGCATGCAGCTTAACAACACACTGATCATTAGCCAGAAAGCAACTTATCTAATGAAAGTCATATATTTTTTTAGACTTCATTATAGAATGGTTTAGTAATAAAATACTTGGGCAATATTCTCACTCAACTAATTCTATTTATATATGTCAAGAATTCAAAATAGCAACAATTATATTAATTACTTGCTTTTATTTCCAGTTTATAGTTTTCAATCTCTGTGTCCATTAGTAGTAATTCAACATAATGCAATAACAATAAACTGTTGCTACAGATGTGGTAAAAAAAAAAAAAAAAATCAATCCTAGTCATATCTGATTAAGAAACTATCATAGTGAAACCACCTGAGGGAACAAAAATCTCAAAACTCTGATAAAATCCATTGCCTCTCATGACTACCAAATAGGTCATATGTTTAGTTAATGTGTACAAAGAAGACAGTATCTGAAACTAAGAAGACCGGGGGCAGGGGAGTGGGGGGTAATCAATGGATACTCAAAAAGAATAAAATACTTAGGAATTAACCAAAGAGATGAAAGATTTGTACAGTGTAAATTACAAAACTGCTGAAAGAAATAAAAGAAGACATAAATAAATGGGAACACATTCCACATTCATGGATTGGAAGACTTAATATTGTTTTAAGATATCAATGCTGCCCAAAGGAACCTAAAGATTCAACACAATCCCTGTCAAAATCCCAAAGAATTCTTTGGAAGGAATAGAAAAAAATTATAAATTATATTTTTTTATAATTTTGTATAGTATTAAAAAATTATTTTAAAATTAAAAGCTTCAAAAAAATTAAAAGCTTCAAAGCAGCCGGGCGCAGTGGCACACGCCTGTAATCACAGCACTTGGGAGGCTGAGGCAGGAGGATCGTGAGTTCAAAGCCAGCCTCAGCAATGGCGAGGCACATGGCAACTCAGTGAGACCCCGTCTCTAAATAAAATACAAAAAGGGCTGGTGATGTGGCCCAGTGGTTGAGTGCCCTGAGTTCAATCCCCCATACCAAAAAAAGAGCTTCAAAGCACTGGACATGGCAATGATTTTTTTTTAATGTCTTTATTCTGTTTATTTATTAATTTATTATGTGGTGCTGAGGATCGAATCCAGTGCCTCACATGCATAAGGCAAGCACTCTGCCACTAAGCTACAACCCTAGCCCCTGATTTTTTAAATTTATTTATTGATACATTAAGAGTTGTACAAGTCCCTGATTTTTTAATATATATATAATAACAAAGGCACAGGCAAACAAACAACAAACTGGACTTCATGACAATTTAAAATTTTTATGCATCAAAAATAACATCAAGGGCTGGGGTTGTGGCTCAGCGACAGAGCACTTGCCTCGCACGTGCGCGGCCTGGGTTCAATCCTCAGCACCACGTAAACATAAATGCATTGCATTGTGTACAACTAAAGTAAATAAATAAATATTTAAAAAAAAACAACAACAACATCAAGGGGCTGGGGTTGCAGCTCAGCAGTAGAGCGCTTGCCTAGTGCACGTGAGGCACTGGGTTCAATCCCCAGCACCGCATAAAACTAAATAAACAAAATAAAGGTTTTGTGTCCATCTACAACTAAAAATATATTAAAAAAAAAGACAACATCAAGGTTGGGAGTAGAGGTCAGTGGTATATCCCATGGGTTTAATCCCCAGCTTGGGGCAGGGTAGGCCAGTACCAACAGAGTAAAAGGTTGATCCACAAAAATATATGCAAATCACACATATCTGATA
Source organism: Tamias sibiricus (assembly GCA_025594165.1). Classification (NCBI taxonomy): domain Eukaryota; kingdom Metazoa; phylum Chordata; class Mammalia; order Rodentia; family Sciuridae; genus Tamias; species Tamias sibiricus. The sequence goes on along the minus strand of CM046658.1, from coordinate 17,622,693 downwards.
AAAAATCTATAGATATCCAAAAACACAACAAAAAAACCCATTTCAAAAAAGGGCAAAGGATGGGGCTGGGATTGTGGCTCAGCGGCAGAGCGCTCGCCTTGCACATGCGCGGCCCGGGTTCGATCCTCAGCACCACGTAAACATGAATGCATTGCATTGTGTACAACTAAAGTAAATAAATAAATATTTAAAAAAAAAAAAAAAAAGGGCAAAGGACTCAAACATTTCTCCAAAGATGATATGCAAACAGTCGATGAAGGCTCAAGATCACTAATCATTAGTGATCAAGTCAAAACTATAATGAAGTCAGGTGTGGCAGCGTGTGCATAGAGTTCCAGCTACTTAGAAGGCTGAGGTAGGAAGTCCTACTGAGCCCAGAAGTTCACAGCCAGGCTGGGTAACATAGCAAGACCTCATCTCAAAACAAACAAACAAAAAAACCTACAATATAATATCTTACACACATTAGAATGGCTAGTATCAAAAACACAAAACTGTAAGTGTTGGCAAGGATGTGGAAAAACTGAACCCTTGCGCATAGTTGGCAGGAACATAAAATGGCACTGCACTGTGGAAAACAGTTTCCTCAAAAAATTAAAAATAGAATTACCACATGATCTAACAACTCCACTTCTGGGTATATACCCAAAAGAACTGAAAGCAAGGTCTCAAGGAGGTATTTATACACTCGTATTTATAGCAGCATTATTCACAAAAGCTAAAACATAGAAGTGGTTCACAGCACAAGCATTTGTAACAGCTTAAAACTGGAACCCAAACATCCATCAACTTGTAAATCGTGTACCCATAGAATGGGAAACTACTCAGCAATGCATAAAGAGAAACTACTGATTCACACAACATGGATGGCTCTCACAAACATGCCAAGTGAAAGTAGTCAAACACCAAAAACTATACATTATTTGATTCCAGATACATGAAATACTAGAAAAGCAAACTATAGAAACCTAGAAGGAAGATCTGTAGTTGTCCGAGGACAGGTCAAGGAAGGAAAAAATGGACTGCAAAAGGGCACAAAAAAACTTTTTAGGATGATAAAAAATGTTATATATATTGATTATGGTGAAAGTCAGTAAAGTCAAACTGAATACTTAAAATGAGTGAATTTTATTGTATTATACATCCAGAAAACTTTTTAAAGTGGTAATTAAAATGTAAAGGCTGCCAGGCGCGGTGGCGCACACTTGTAATCCCAGCACTTGAGAGGCTGAGGCAGGAGGATCGAGAGTTCAAAGCCAGCCTCACCAATGGAGAGGCACTTAGGAACTCAGTGAGACCCCGTCTCTAATAAAATACTAAAAAGGGCTGGGGATGCGGCCCAGTGGTTAGTGCTCCTGATTTCAATCCCCAGTACCCAAAAAAAAAAAAAAAGTAAAGGCTTACAAAAAGAAGCTTGGAAGTTTGGAGGCAAAATTTAATTTTCAATCACAAGTAGACATAAATTGTCTTTTCTCTGAATACCAATTCCTCCAAAGGCACACAAAACAGAAAAAGTCCTTCACCTATCATGAGATTATAGGTCACTGTTTTCTCTATTTTCTAAGTTTCCTCTAATATACCATTACTCTACTACTTCCAATTCATTAAAATTTTCTCTAAACTTAACTGTCTACTATTATCTTTCCATTTCACTCTCCCTATTAAATCCAGACAAGACAGCTCCTCAAAGTGAGTGGTAAACATACTCCATGAGAGCTGAGAGACAATGGCAAAATCAACTCATAAAAAGGAGACAGTTCAGCATTCCTATAAATTGAAAGGACACTTTTCTAAGATTTCTTTTAGGTTGAGTTCATAAGAGACTAAAGAAGTCAGAAATTAAGACATGTAGCTGGGCACTGTGGCACACGCCTGTAATCCCAGCACTTGGGAGGCTGAGGCAGGAGGATCACGAGTTCAAAGCCAGCTTCAGCAATGGCCAGGTACTTAGCAACTCAGTGAGACTCTGTCTCTAATAAAATACAAAAAAGGGCTGGGGATGTGGCCCAGTGGCCGAGTGCCCCTGAGTTCAATCCCCGGTACCCAAAAAAAAAAAAAAGAAAAAAATTAAGACATGCAGCCACTGTTAAAAACAAGTAGAAAATAACACTGAGAAGTAAGGTACATTCAAGGAAGCAGAAAATTTGTTCTTATAATCTGGACAGCTGACAACAAATGTCAATGCTGTAAGCTAAATATTGGCTCATCTGCAAAACTATTTTCAGATACAGTATAAAATAACAAGCTACTAACAGCCAGGCGTGGTGGCGCACGCCTGTAATCCCAGCACTTGGGAGGCTGAGGCAGGAGGATCACGAGTTCAAAGCCAGCCTCAGCAATGGTGAGGCACTTAGCAACTCAGTGAGACCCTGTCTCTGATAAAATACAAAAAAGGGCTGGGGATGTGGCCCAGTGGTCGAGTGCCTCTGAGTTCAATCCCAGGTACAAAAATAAATAAATAAATAAATAACAAGCCACTTACCATAAGCAGCTTTCTAAACACATACTACACAAACAATATATGCTACATAAGGCTTCAAATGAAAGCGATCATAATAAACACCACATATGGTTTACAAACTTACAATCTTGGGCATATTTAGGAAACTCTAGGCACTAAAAAAGGGGAAAGTAGGGGTGCAGTGAGACAATCAATAGGCATTTTTCCTCTGAATTCATTAGTTACTCCCAACCACCAACATGGTCCCCAAATCTCTGCAAGGTGAACATGTCAGGGTTTTAGTTCAATTAGAGCTTGTCTAATGCAGTCTGTTCGATTTGATCTCCTACCACACCACCCATCCAGCATACTCTAAACTCCTAGTAGTCATCCCAGGTCACTGTCACTATTAACATAAGGTAAATGATTTGCTGTGTATAAATTTCCCAAATGTCCAAAAAAATCAGCAACTATTACATTATAAAAGACAGTAAGTTTTCACCTGCAGTATCAAAAAGTCCAAGAGTATATGGCTCTCCACCAATCATAACTGTGACTGCATAGTTGTCAAAAACCTAAAAACAAAACAATACACCATTATTAGTGTTGAAGGTTGGGTCGAAATGAAATAGGACCATTCCTAAGGCAATGTTTCCTTCCTAAGATTTATATATATATATATATTTTTTTTTAAGTTGTCAATGGACCTTCATTTTATTTATTTATATGTAGTGCTGAGAATCGAGCACAGTACCTCACACAATAGGCAAGCGCTCTACCGCTGAGCTAAAACCCCAGCCTCCTTCCTAAGACTTAATCCTCCTTTAGTCAATCTTCCTTATATAACCAATCTTGCTGACCAAACCCTTGCATGAACTGAATGGTTCTAGGAAAAAGTGACCTGGGATGGCTGCTCTAACCCAGCAGACTGGATAAAGAGCCACAAAAGGATTATAGGTATCATGGGAGGAGTCCCCTACCTAAGCAAATGATCCTAATTCAAGTAGGAAACATTTAAGATAACAGTTTACTTCAAGGTTCAATATGCTTTCTAAGGAAGTTTTTCTTCATAGACCATTTCCTTTTAAACTATAATTAAAATCTCCTAGATCCATGATAATCTTTTTTTCTTTGAGGGTCCCAGATGAGAAAAGACTTGTTGCAAAAAAAAAACATGTAAGAGAAGTAAAGTATTCAAGGAAAGTGTCCAAGAAAAAGCTGACAGATTATTTATTTAGAATTTCATGAATGAAATCCATGTTGGGCTGGGAGTATAGGACAGTGATACAGCATTTGCCAGCATGTGTGAAGCCTTGTGTTTGATAACTGGCACCAGAAAATACAGTAAAAATTCATGTTATTGGATTCAAGATATATGACCTAAGAAATCTTCTCTGACTAGATGCTTTATTTGTAAATACACCATAAAACCCTTAACAAATTCAGTATATACTAACAGTGGTTGTACTAAATTATTTGTAAAAATGGGAGGTAATGGCAAATGGGCAAAGACCCAATATTAATTCATGGATTCCTCTGAATTAGTTTAAAACCAAAAAACAATATTTTGGGGCTGAGGTTGTGGCTCAGTGGCAGAGAGCTTGCCTAGCACATGTGAGGCACTGGGTTTGCTCCTCAGCACCACATAAAAATAAATAAATAAAATAAAGATTTCTTTAAGCAATGTTTTAACATATAACTATAATTTTGTCAAAGTACAATAAAAATGTCTAAATTTTTTAAATTTTTAATTAACCTTTTGAAAAAAGAAAAGCTATGCTTCCCAAATGAAAAAAGTGTGCCACATTTGAAGTCCAGCCCTGCTTAACCTTCTAGGTCCCTACTCAAATTTTCGGGTTCATGTTTTAATGGGTTGTTTGGGAGCTTGTTAAAATGTAAAGGATGGAAGCAAGGACAGCAGGGAAATGGTAAAGAAGTCAATTCTGGCTCACAAAGAAATGGAATGAATTATGCTTCAGATCTCAAACCACATAGGTTATTTTCTTAAGTTACACTTAAGGAGAGACTCAAAAATAACCCTCAACAACTTGATGATACCCTACCTCAAAATAAAAAGTAAAAATTGCTGGGAATGTAGCTCAGTGGTAGAGCACCCCTGGGTTCAATCCTCAGTATCATAAATAAATAAATAAATAAGCCCTCATTTACATATACAAGACTAGACTAAGAATCAGAAAAGGTTGCACATGGTAGCATGCAGCTGGAGTCCCAGCTTCTCTGGAAGCTAAGACAGGAGACAATCACTCAAGCCCAGAAGTTCTAAATCAGCCAACACAACATAGTGAAACCTGTCTTTAAAAAAAACAGGAGCTGGGCGCGGTGGCACACGCCTGTAATCCCAGCACTTTGGGAGGCTGAGGCAGGAGGATCGAGTTCAAAGCCAGTCTCAGCAATGACAAGGCACTTAGCAACCCAGTGAGACCCTGTCTCTAAATAAAATACAAAAAAGGGCTGGGGATGTGGCCCAGTGGTCGAGTGCCCCCGAGTTCAATCCCTGGTACCACCACAAAAAAAAAAAAAAAAAAAAAAAAAAAAAAAACAGGGAATCATAAAAACTTGTCATCCATTCCAGGCTCTACTCATAACTATTGGGGTTTTTTTATATTTATTTATTCGCTTTAGTTGTACACAATGTGTTTTATTTTTATGTGGTGCTGAGGATCAAACCCAGGCCATGCTCGTGCTAGGCAAGCACTTTACCGCTGAGCCACAACCCCAGCCCCCATAACTAGCGTTTGATTACTTAAGACCTCTAAGTTTCACCCCTAAGTTGGGCCTGAATTCCTCATCAATAGGAGATAAATAAGGTGACAGATATATTTGATCCTTTCAGTTCTAAATTCCTATTATCTTATGTTATCTCAGTTCATAATTGGACACAAATATGCATTTTATAACAAATCCATCTTTATAATAACTTAAACAGGTACTCTGGGTACATTATATATGCTTCACAGGTCTATTATTTACCTAAATAGAAAATACGCTCATTTAAAATTTCATTTTACTATTCCTCTCCCTTCTTTATCCTTTTCTCAGAGATCCATAGATACACATATAAAAACCCATAAGCCCACTTTTGATATAACACCAAACAATAAAAGTCTTATAAAACGGTTTAAGAGCCGGGCGCGGTGGCGCATGCCTGTAATCCCAGCACTTTGGGAGGCTGAGGCAGGAGAATCGCGAGTTCAAAGCCAGCCTCAGCAATGGTGAGGCACTTAGCAACTCGGTGAGACCCTGTCTCTAATAAAAACACAAAAAAGGGCTGGGGATGTGGCCCAGTGGTCAAGTGCCCCTGAGTTCAATCCCCAGTACCACAAAAAAAAAAAAAAAAAAAAAAAAAAAAAAACGGTCTAAGAAATGTTTACAAGTGAATAACTTTAAGAGACTAAGATAAAGCCAGGCGCAGTGGCGCATGCCTGTAATCCCAGCACTTGGGAGGCTGAGGCAAGAGGATCACAAGTTCAAAGCCAGCCTCAGCAATGGCGAAGCACTTAGCAACTCAGTGAGGCCCTGTTTCTAATAAAAACACAAAAAAGAGCTGGGGATGTGTCCCAGTAGTAGAGTGCCTTTGAGTTCGATCCCCGGAACCAAAAAAAAAAAAAAGAGAGAGAGACTAAGATAAAAAAAATCCTTGGGCTGGGGTACAGCTCAGTGGTAGAGTGCTTCCTCGCACACATGAGGCCCTGTGTTCCATACTCAGCACCACATAAAAATAAATAAAAATAAAGATATTGTGTCCATCTACAACTAAAAAAGGAAAAAATATTTTTAAAAAAAGGTCCTGATGATTGTTCTCACTTTGAAACAAATTCATCTCCCTGAAGTCCTTTGCAACCTCAAAACATCTTCCATTTATATTGTTCCCAAATGTACCATCTCAAAAATGTGATTTTTGTATTATTTTGTAATTATTTGTATTATTTTGTAATTATTCCTTCAAATTCTTCAGCCTCAAAGAAATTTCATCTTCTGTCTTCCTATTGAGATAGCCTTGGCCTATCTCAATCACTTTACCTGCCTTGGGATACTACAAACATAACTATCAAGTCTAATGTATAATGCCTGTATCTTTGAAGATTAACCTGATGTACTCATACACTTTCTTCCTTTTCGCTTCTAAATACTAATCCCACATTAACCACACACCAGCTCCTCATAACTCCTAAAATGGCTCACTTAACAGAGATGGTTGCTGCCATACCAAGACAACTTCTACTCCCTTCTAACAACTAAATGGACACATATTTATCATTGTACTACTGGGTTGGTCAAGCAACTTAGGGCAAACACTGGATCCCCAAAAGCATGCTTTCACAAGTGAGTGTCACTCTAAATATTTCTTTAATCTTATTATGCTCATTATTCCCATTTTACCTCTACTCTTACAAGGAGTTGGTTTTTTTTAAAAAAAGGTAGGAAGACACCCAAAGGTTTCCTGTCTGCTTTCTCATGTTATATGAGAAATATAAATGTTACACTACATTTCACTAACAGACAGAAGTCTTTATACTTACAGTTGGTACATACTCGGATGGAAATTTGTTTGTTGTGTAGGATATCAGGAGGCATGTTTTACCAACAGCACCATCGCCCACAACAACACACTTAATTGTCTGCATTGCGGAAATAGTTTTGTATCCACTTTAAATATTTCAAATTTGATGTTCACCTACAAAAGATTAAAGATATTTGTTTTATTGATTTGCACTTTTATATGTGTTTACATATGTATATTTTCCCTCAACTAGCAACAAGTTTGTTCATAGAAACAGCACAATTACTACAGCTGAAAGATCCTTAAAAAAAAAAAAAAAAAAAAAAAAAGGTGACTTTCTCAAAATCACAATAACAAATTTTCTATGTCAATTTTCTATGTTTCCATCCCTGGTAGTTTCAACTACTTAAGTGTTATTTTTTAAAAGTCCAAAATGGTAAAATGAGCAGTATGTTTCTTTTTATAATGAGGGAGAAGAGGCTATATCAGAACCATGTAGTGTATCAGGTATTATTTTGTGAAGCCTTTCCTTTAGTTGTATGTACACACACGTGCAGTATATACCCCTATGCAAACTATACTGCCACACAAAGACTGCTGCTTTAAAGAACAGCTCATCTATTCAGCCTTACATCTATAGTTACTCAGGCTATAACCAACAAACAGCAGAGCACCATCACTCACATCAGAATATGTGAACAGCATGAACTGGACAAATATCAGGATGATCCCTAGTCTCAGCAGCTATTGTAGCACCAGGTTGTATAGTTACTAGTTCAACATTTATGGCAAGAAGAATCCAAAATCTGCATTTTTAAGATTGCTCTAAAACCTAACTGACAGAATTATTTCAACTTCTTACTAATAGTCCTCCATTCTACGAAGCTATCAATGACAGGTTTGCCAAAGAGTTATTGTATTTCATCAATACTGATACTTTCTGTCACATTTGTATCTCTAAAATCAGAATGTGTCTTTATTGAGGGTGTCTTACAATCAATATCAGCCACTTCCCCCTCATATTTTAACATCTATGAAACTGGGATAAATAGAATCTTAGATTCAATAAAATACTTTAACAGTTTTCCTGGGAGAATTTTTAAAAGGAAAGAAAGAAAACATACTGTACACACCTAGATTTCAAGATTAAAACCTATTTCAATTATAACTCTGAAGGGGTTACAATTTTTGGCTAGAACTGCAACCCTACTAGACAAAAATAAAGACCCATCTAACTTTGGGTCACATATCATGGCTATGTGCTCACAGAGCTCCCTTCACAATACTTAACAATACTTAATCATGATGATTTACAAATGCCTATAAACATTTTTGTATATAGGTATATACTACCACACATATCATGCATAATGAATCCCACTATTAGGTATAATAATAATGCACCAATCAAAAAAATTTTTAAGATCCTGATCCCTAACCTAAATCATTAACTTGTTCAACTTAAAATTGTTCTCAAATAACAACACTGATAATGCAAACACTTACACAGCACTTACTAGGTGCCATGAATGCACTGTTCTAAACACACTACGTGTACTCGCACATTTCACCCTCCAAACGTCCCTATGCGATATGAAACTGTATTACCCTACCCTACAGGTAAAAAGATGAGACACATTTAAGTAATCAGGCCAAGGTTACCTAGCCAATAAGTGGCAGAATTGAGATTTAAACCCCAAGAAGTCTGGCTTTCCAGTCTCTGCTCTTAAACATTCACACCACACTTCCCCTCCTGAAAAGTAACACTAATAAAAACAAATATGATCACAGCTAGTGGAGTGGCAATTATATGACTATGACAGTTGCCAGCAATGCAAAGGAGGTGGCAGAAATAAAGAGGAAGTAAGAAGTAGGGCTTAAGTTCACTTCCCATTTCTTCACCCTACAGACAACTAATTAATTTTTATTAGAATTCGTCAAACAAGAATAGAGAGTAAGTAAGATAAGAGTGTGATCTTCAAAATCTTTCATTTCTTAGGCTTCCCAACCTGACAGCTCAGCAATTTGTTAGAAACTAGTGTTATCTGTTATGAGCAGCCTGGGTTCTGGAGTCAGACTGGCTCTACCACACTCTAGCTATGGGAACTTGGGGTTTTTTGATATTTTTATTGTTGTTTTGTGGTACTGGGAAATGAACCCAGAGTTTTGTTCGTACTTGGCAAGCATTTGACCACTGAGCTACATACCCAGCCCTTTTTATTTTTTATTTTGAGGCAGGGTCTTGCTAAGTTGCTACAGCTGACTTCAAACTTGCAATCCTCTTGCCTCAAACTCCCAAGTAGCTGGGATCACAGGTGTACACACCACTGTACCTAGCTTGCACAATTATTTAACTTTTCTGTGGCTTAGATTTCCCTTCTCTAAAAATGAAGACAGCTACACACCATCTTCATAGGGTAAACTGAATACATAATACATGCAAATTTAAAACAGTATCTGCATACAGTGAGAGCTTAGTTAATGTTAGTTATTAGTATTGACTGAGTAAAGGCAACTTTAAGTCAACAAACTCCTTAGAAAGGAACACAATTTTTCTTTCTTTTTTGGTGCCAGGAATTGAACTCAGGGGCACTTAACCACTGAGCCACATCCCCAGTGCTTTTTTGTATTTTAATTAGACACAGAGTCTCACTGAGTTGCTTAGAGCCTCGCTAAATTGCTGAGGCTGGCTTTGAACTCTTGATCCTTCTGCCTCAGTCTCCCAAGCTGCTGGGATTACAGACGTGCGCCATGGCACCTTGCATAATTTCTTTTTATTTCCAGAATAAGTATAGTACTCATAGTTCTTTTTTTATGTTGTTATTTTTATACCTTTATTTATTTTTATGTAGTGCTAAGGATCAAACCCAGTGCCTCACACATGCTAGGCAAGCACTCTACCACTGAGCCACAAACCCAGCCCAGTACTCATAGTTCTTACCACAAACATAATCGAATTTTGAGCTACCTGCCATTACAAAAAGAAGTCATTTCAGAATCAAGCTCTAATATAATTAAGACTATTCTGCAAAGCCTCTAGCAGACATTAATAGTTATTTGATATATTAAAATGTCACCAGGGGTGGGACTGTGGCTCAGTGGTAGAGCACTTGCCTCACACGTGAGGCACTGGGTTCAATTCTCAGCACCACATATAAATGAATAAAATAAAGGTCCATCAACAACTAAAAAGATATTAAAAATAATAAAGGTTCATCAACAACTAAAATATATTTAAAAACAAAATCCTTTAAAAAAATGTTACCAGATGACCCACAAATTTTGGCCAGAAAAGACACTTTGGTTTTGCAATATATAATGACAGCTTCAACAGCTTCAGGGGAAATTAGGCCAGATATGTTAGTATACCCCATGTTAACCTGTTAAAATAAGGTCAAATCACTATAAGCCGGGCGCGGTGGCGCACGCCTGTAATCCCAGCACTTTGGGAGGCTGAGGCAGGAGGATCATGAGTTCAAAGCCAGCCATCAGCAATGGCGAGGCACTTAGCAACTCAGTGAGACCCTGTCTCTAATAAAATACAAAAAAAAGGCTGGGGATGTGGCCCAGTGGTCGAGTGCCGCTGAGTTCAATCCCCAGTACCAAAAAAAAAAAAAAAAATCACTATAGCAGGAAAGAACCAATGACCATTGTGCTATCCAGAGTGGCTTAGCTAGAACAGTTATTCTGCACCAATAATTAAACACTATATCTCTTTGATAATGATGTTCATTTGTACCATAACTTACAACTCAAATAGGGCAATTTACAGTATAAAAATAAAGATTCTGCCAATCATAAAAAGGAAAAACATTGTTAAAGAGCATGTATCTTCCACTTTCTTTGCCAGTATTTATTCCTCCATCAGACAGCCACACCAATACCCATATCTTGTAGGTTGTTAACATTTTGAGAGTCTAATCACCCTTGAGAATCTCAAAGTTAAAGCCCAAGAAGTTTTGTGGAGTCCAAGCACTATACATTTAAAAAGGATATGAACTCTCTCTTTACTATCATTACTACTGGCAAACATTCAACTAAACCCCACAACCAACAATTCCTGGAAAATAATTTGTCTGGAGTAAGGAGAGGATCCCAGCAACAGATACCTTATGGTTCTCACATCCCAAGGTTCTCCAGGCACAAGGCACATACAATATATTCAAAGATTTGAGATTGAATACAAACAAGTGTGTTTTTTTTTTTTTTTATATTCTCCATCATTATACCCCTTGCAAAACTATATTAAATATTGACAGTAAGGTCTCCCCAAGTTGCCCAGACTGGCCTTAAACCTTTAATCTTCTTGCCTCAGTTTCTGTGCCCAGCTATGGGTTTTGTTATGGTACTGAGGATTGAACCTAAGGGCACTCACTCTACCACTGAGCTACATCCCCAGCTCTTTTTATTTTATTTGAGACCTGGTCTCATGAAATTGCCCAGACAATTCAAATTGGCTTCAAATTTGCAATACTCTGCCTCAGTATCCCAAGTAGCTAGAATTATAGACATGTGCTACCACCCCAATAAAGTGTAGTTTTTTTAAAACATCTGCCATGTGACTCTTAAGAAACCACAAGTATCCAAACTAAAGATATATACCAAAGCCGGGCGCGGTGGCGCACGCCTGTAATCCCAGCACTTTGGGAGGCTGAGGCAGGAGGATCGCGAGTTCAAAGCCAGCCTCAGCAATGGGCGAGGCACTTAGCAACTCAGTGAGACCCTGTCTCTAAATAAAAATACAAAAAAAGGGCTGGGGATGTGACCCAGTGGTCGAGTGCCCTGAGTTCAATCCCTGGTACCACAAAAAAAAAAAAAAAAAAAAGATATATACCATGCACTCACATATATACAAATACTGTCCTTTGGTCCTACATCACAGAATATATAAAAACAAAAGGCATATAGCTGACCTTATTTGTTTAACAAAAAATATAATATTGCTTAGAAAGAACTAATGAAAGTTCCTTAATGAACTAACTTTATTTACCCCCAACATCTTATAAATAAGAAAATTTGGGCCAAAACACAAGGATTTGTTGCAAAGCTAGACAGCACCCAAGTATCCTGACATTCTTTTTTGTGTGTGTGTGGTAACAGGGACTGAACTCAGGGGCACTCAACCACTGGGCCACATCCCCAGCCCTTTTTTGTATTTTATTAGAGACAGGGTCTCACTGAGTTGCTAAGTGCCTCACCATTGCTGAAGCTGGCTTTGAACTTGAGATCCTCCTGCCTCAGCCTCCCAAGTGCTGGGATTACAGGCAGGCGCCACCGCGCCCGGCCTGACCTTCTTTTTCACAACTTTTTTTAGACTACAAACAAATACAGAAAAGCCACAAAAACATGGTTACAATTTATTTTCAGAATCTAATTTTCAGAATACTCAATAAACAATCTTAGAAAACTTTGGCATCCCTTCAAAAAATCAAAGAAAAAAAACACCCCTGCTCAAAGCATGTGTCCTAATAAAAACCTGAAACTTTTCAATAATGAATATATCCATTCCAACTTGAAAACTCAACCAAAATTGGAATTTTATAAGATATTTTTCAGTTAGTAAAAAGTAAATAACCTAGAAAGCTAAAGCAGGAGGACTGCAAGTTCAAAACCTCAACAACTTAGCGAGACCGTCTCAATAATAAAATAAAATAAAATAAAATAAAATAAAATAAAATAAAATAAAATAAAATAAAATGAACTAAGGATGTAGCTCAGTGGTAAAGCACCCCTGGGTTCAATCCTCAGTTACCCACCCCCCCCCCAAAAAAAAGTACATAACCTTGTGCTTGAAGATATAGTCCCCATGGGTCTCTTATACCCTTATAGGTACATCTTGCTGGTAAGCCAAAAAGTAGTCCCCGTTTTACCCAAGGAATTCCACACAGCTGTATCTTGGGGCTAAGGGGAGTAACACAGAGACTGATATCATGCTGCATACTATGTCTTAAGTAATAAACTTCTTTGTCCATGACCCACAAGTCTCCTGTCTTATGCCAACATCCATAAAACAGTATAAGGTTAATGCATTAACTGCTAAGTAGGATAAATAAAATTCCAGACCATGTTTACGTGTTTGACTAAGATTTGTGAGAAATAACAATTGTTAAGAGTTTGTTTTCAAAATATATACATACACAAATAATACAGCAATTAATTTCTTAGCAAAATTATTAAAATAAATGGAATGTAATAATGTCCATTCTTAAATATTTTATTTCATTACCCTTTTTCTATATAAAATATGTTCCTGAAAAATGTTTTTAATTATTTTCTACCATCTTCTCTCATTCCTAGGCAAGTCAGCACATCTCTAAGAACTAAATAGTTTTCATTTGTTTATGTTCCATCTATTCTAACAAGAAAAAAATAATAAGACCCAAATTCTGCCATCAAGAAAGGTAGTAGCCAGGTGCAATAACACATGCCTATAATCCCAGCACCTCAGCAGGCTGAGGCAGGAAGATCACAAGTTCAAAGCCAGTCTCAGCAACTCAGCAAGGCCCTCAGCAACTGGTGAGACCCTGTTTCTAAATAAGATATTAAAGAAGGCTGGGGATGTGGCTCAGTTGTTATGCGGAAGTTCAAAGTCAACCTCAACTATTTAGCAAGCCCCTGCCTCAAAATAAAAAATAAAAAAGGGCTATGGATGTGGCTCAGTGGTTCAGTGCCCTGGGTTCAAACCCCAGCTACCCCCCTCCTGATTTAAACATTGCACAATACATACACATACTGAAATATCACAAGGCACCACATAAATATGTACAAATCATATGTTTTTTTTTTTAATATTTATTTATTTGCTTTAGTTGTACACAATGCGTTTATTTGTACGTGGTGCTGAGGATCGAACCCGGGCCGCGCACGTGCTAGGCGAGCGCGCTCTGCCGCTGAGCCACAATCCCAGCCCAAATCATATGTTTTTATGTATCAGTTAAAAACAAATTTAGGTTAGCCCGGCTGCGGTGGCGCACGCCTGTAATCCCAGCACTTGGTAGGCTAAGGCAGAAGGATAGCAAGTTCAAAGCCAGCCTCAGCAATGGTGAGGCACTTAGCAACTCAGTGAGACCCTGTCTCTAATAAAATACAAAAAAAAGGGCTGGGGATGTGGCCCAGTGGTTGGTGCCCGAGTTCAATCCCCAGTAACAAAAAAAATTTAGTTTTTTAAAAAGTTGTAAGCAAAGTGGTTCCTCATAGTGAACATATAAAAAAATTTAAACAATTACAAACATAAAACAAAACAATATTTAACTTGGTTTGCTTTAAATTAGCAAGACTAGCCACACACAGTAGCACACACCTGTAATCCCAGCAACTCAGGAGGCTAAAGCAGGAAGCACGCAAGTTCAAAGCCAGCCTCAGAAACTTAGCAAGACCCTAAGCAACTTTGCAAGACCCTGTCTCAAAATAAAAAATATAAAGGGATGGAGATGTGATTCAGCAGTTAAGCACCTCTGGGTTCAATCCCCAGCACCAAAATAATAACAATAATAATAATAAATTAGCAACATTAATCAACTTAATTTTTCAAATAATCAAATCCACAAAAAAAATCATCATCATCATCATCATCATCATCAAGTCATATTTTGATTTCTATCCTTAAATAGCTATAACTTCATTCCCCCCCCCAACAAAAACAACCCATTTATTGGACTCTAACATCGAATCATTATAAAAATTTAAGGGACAAGGTGTCCATGGCACATAGCAGAGTCCTGCTGCTGCTTTTTTCTTGCTTTAGACATGAAACTGGTAAATACATGAAAAATTGGTAAATATTTTACCAATAGTCAAATCTGAGGTAGACTCAGACAGAAATAAATGTTAGTAACATGGGCTATAACATCTTTTGATTGTTAGAACAGATACTGGGATTTATTCCCCCCTCCCTTAACCCATTTTGTCCCACTATCCGAGATATCATATTTGCCCAATGTCCTTTTTATAGGACAGTTTATATATGTAAAAGATAATATTGTTCCAGGGTCCTATTTATAGGACAATGTCTTTTTAAGACAGGGTTTTGTAAATTGCCCAGGCTGGGATCCTCCTGCCTCAGCCTCCCAAATAGCTGGGATTATTGGCATGCACCATTGCGCCCAACTCATCTTACTTTATCCTAACTTTCTACCCAAAAATCTCACCTTCTGTCCCAATTGTCTGACCTCCTGGTATGATCTAAATGTTTTGTGTCCCTCTAAAATTAATGGAACCCATCCTTGTGGTGATGGTTATTGGGAAATAGGGCCTTTTGGAAGGCAATTAAGTCTTAATTGGTGAATGGGATCAGTGAGAAGACACCATCTACGTACTAGAAAGCCAGCAACCACCTGGAATGAAATCTGTTGGTGCCTTGCTCTTGGACATCCCAGTCTCCAGATTTCTGAGATAAATTTCAGTTGTTTACCTAGTCCATGGTATTTTGCTACAGCAGCCAGAGCAGATTAAGCAGCTCTCATGACAAGGCCCTTCTTAGCTTTCAAAACTCCTATCACATCCTCATCTCCCCATCTTCACTCTCCATGTACTCGCCACACAGTTCTCTTTATGTATTCAAACATGCCAGTCTCTGTCCTGCCTTTGGTCTTTAACAAAAATACTCCTTCCCATTGTTCTTGAAGCTGTTGACTTCCAATCTTTCAGATCTTAGCTCAAATCACCACATTATCACAAAGTCCTCCCCTGAATATGCTATGTAGAGTAACAACTTCCTCCCACCTTATACTCTATCATATTACCCTGTTTATTTCCTCTACAGTTTTGTAATAATCTATAATTATCTTGTTTACTTGTTTTTTTTTTTTTTTGTTTTTTTGTTTTTTGTTTTTTTTGTACCAGGGATTAAACTCAGGGGCACTCGACCACTGAGCAACATCCCCAGCCCTTTTTGTATTTTATTAGAGACAGGGTCTCACTGAGTTGCTAAGTGCCTCGCCATTGCTGAGGCTGGCTTTGAACTCACGATCCTCCTGCCTCAGCCTCCCAAGTGCTGGGATTACAGGTGTGCGCCACCGTGCCCAGCTCTACTTGTAATATTGCAGTAAAGGAGACAGATCTTAAAAATAGGAACATTTCCATAAAGAGAAAAACACTTGTTATATGCCCCAAAAATAGTTCAATACCAGCCACATGGTAGTCACTCACCAAATAAATTAATCACATGAGTACTATCATGTTATTTTTTATTCACATGTGATTGCCTTTATTCTAACAGATTTTAAGCTCTCTGGGGGAAATACTAGGCTTATATTTCTCTATCCCCATCCCAAGGCTTCTAACATAACACTGAGCCATATGTTAAAAGGAAAAAAATAAAATTAAAAAAAAAAATTTCTTAAAAACACTGTTGACTAAGTAATAATATAGGGGGAGGGCGGGAAGCAGAGAGCATGAGATTTTGAAAAATAATTTTTTTTGGGGGGGGAAGGTACCAGGATTAAATTCAGGGGCATGCAACCACTGAGCCACATCCCCAGACCTATTTTTTTTAAAATATTTATTTATTTACTTTAGTTGTACACAATGCAATGCATTTATGTTTACGTGGTGCTGAGGATCGAACCCGGCCGCGCACGTGCGAGGCGAGCGCTCTGCCGCTGAGCCACAATCCCAGCCCCTCCAGACCTATTTTTATTTTATTTAGAGACAGTGTCTCACTGAGTTGTTAAGCACCTCACCATTGCTGAGGCTGGCTTTGAACTGGGATTACAGGCATGTGCCATCGTCTCAAATATAATTTTTTGAAAAGCAAGCAAACCTAAGTCCCAATCTCAGTTCCACGTTACGCGTATGATCCTGGCAAATTACTTTTTTTTTTTTTTTTTTTGGTACAAGGGATTGAACTCAGGGGCACTTGATCACTGAGCCACATCCCCAGCCCTTTTTTGGATTTTATTTAGGGACAGGGTCTCACTGAGTTGCTAAGTGCCTCGCCATTGCTGAAGCTGGCTTTGAACTCGAAATCTTCCTGCCTCAGCCTCCCAAGTGCTGGGATTACAGGCGTGCACCACCACACCCAGCTCTTACTTCACTTCTATACCTTAATTTTCTCATCTACAAAATAATACCTGATTCACAAAACTGCTATAAAGGGAAATGAGGTAATGTATATAAAGCAGCTAATACACCACCCAGCAGTGAGTAAATAATTAATATGGCACCTTACTGTTATTCCAAGTTAAAACAAAGAAACCAATGTCCCTACTGTAAAGATCAGAACTACTGCTGTTAAAGTCAGGTGCAGTGGTACACATCTGTAATCCCAGCAACCTGAGGGGCTGAGGCAGGAGGCTCACAAGTCTGAGGCCAGCATCAGCAAATTAGGGAGACCCTGTCTCAAAAAATTTTAAGAGCTGGGATTGTGGCTCAGCGGTGGAGCACTCGCCTAGTGCGTGCGCGGCCCGGGTTCGATCCTCAGCACCACGTACAGATAAACGCATTGTGTACAACTAAAAGCAAATAAATAAATATTTTTTTTAATTTAAAAAGAAAAAAAAACTACTTAAGCAAGAACATCCAAACACTATAAATAAGATCTAAATATTAGATCACTGATATGGAAGATCTAAACATTAAGTTTTTAAAAACAAGGTACAGGGGGCTGGGGTTGTAGCTCAGTTAGTAGAGCACTTGCCTAGCACATGCGAGGCACTGGTTCAATCTTCAGCACCACATAAAAAAATAAAATAAAAGTATTGTGTCCATCTACTACAAAAAAATGTTAAAAAAAAAAAAAATACAGGTACAGAATGATAGGTGTAACACGCCAGTTTATTTGTGTTTTTTTCTTTTATGTAGAGGATATACATATACTTAACAGATGTAGGGACTACCTGAAAAGAAACTGGTAAGAGGGGCTACTTTTAGGGAGGGAATATATGTGTCTGGAATAAGTAGACTCATTTTTTATCATGTTCCCTTTAGTACCGAAGTTTTCACCATGTGCATGTAGTATTTAATTTTAAAAACCAAAACTATGGGGGCTGGGGTTTGGGCTCAGCAGTATAGTGCTAGCCTAGCATGTGAGAGGCCCTGGGTTCCATCCTCAGCACTACATAAAAATAAATAGATAAAATAAAGGTATTGTGTCCAAATGCAACTAAAAAATAAATATTTTTTAAAACAATATGAGCCGGGCGCGGTGGCGCACGCCTGTAATCCCAGCACTTTGGGAGGCTGAGGCAGGAGGATTGCATGTTCAAAGCCAGCCTCAGCAATGGCGAGGCACTTAGCAACTCAGTGAGACCCTGTCTCTAAACAAAATACAAATAAGGGCTGGGGATGTGACCCAGTGGTCGAGTGCCCCTGAGTTCAATCCCCAGTACCACCAAAAAAAAAAAAAAAAAAACAATATGTACTAAAATTAAAGGATCTAGGGACTGGGGTTCTGACTCAGAGGTAGAGCGCATGCCTAGCATGCACAAGGTGCTGGGTTCGATCTTCAGCACCACATAAAAATAAAAATAAAGATATTGTGTCCACCTATAACTAAAAAATAAATATTAAAAAAATTAAAGGATCTACAAGACATATTTTTTTAAAAATATTTATTTATTTGCTTTAGTTGTACACAATACGTTTGCTTTTACGTGGTGCTGAGGATCGAACCCAGGCCGCGCACGTGCTAGGCGAGCGCTCTACCGCTGAGCCACATCCTCAGCCCCTACAAGACATATTTTAAAAAACACCACCAACAAACCTGAGTCTAACAACTAACAAGTACTAAAAAAAACAAAATTGCCAAAATCCTTTATCAAATTCATTATCTCAGGCAACTTTTTAAAAATAGCCTGCACATACATTCAAAGAGTCATAAAAAATATTCACAACATTTGTCTCGGTAATTCTATTTCAGATCATGTATCCAATAGGAAGGAAACACTTCATCAACAATGTGCCAGGCATGGTTGCACAGGTCTGTAATCCCAGCAATTTGGGAGGCTGAAGCAGGAGGATTGCAAATTCCAGGCTAGCCTAGGCAATTTAGCAAGACCCTGCCTCAAAATAAAAATAAATTTTAAAAAGGGATGGGAACATAGCTCAATGAGAGAGTGCCCCGGGTTCAATCCCCAATGGGGGTGGGAGTGTTAAAAAAAATTTTTTTGACAGTAGATATGTCTATCAGTTTAAAAAAAAAAAATGAGCTGGCTGTAATCCCAGCACTTGGGAGGCTGAGGCAGGAGGATCGCAAGTTCAAAGCCAGCCTCAGCAATGGCGAGGCACTTAGCAACTCAGGGAGACCCTGTCTCTAGTAAAATACATAAATGGGCTGGGGATGTCGCCCAGTGGTCAAGTGCCCCTAAATTCAATCCCTGGTACCAAAAAAAAAGGGGGTGCAGGGGGGCTGGGAATGTGGCTCAGTGATAAAGGGACCTGGGTTCAATGCCCAGTACCACAAAACTTTTTTTTTTAATTTTTAAATTTTGATCAGGTTGTGGAGGCTTTGTATAAAGAGAGGCAAATTTGAAGAAGCCTTGTTTTTGTTTCTTGCTGTACTGGGAACCAAACTCAAAAAAATAAAAAGGGCTAGGGATGTAGGTCATTAGTAGACCATCCCCCAGGTTCCATCCCCAGTATCACCAAAAAGAAAAATGAAAAGACCATTTGTCAGGGACTGGGGATGGAGCTCAGTGATAAATTGACTGCCTACCATGCATGAGACCAATCCCCAGCACTGCAAAATCTTAATAAAAATATATCATTCAACAAAGAATAACAAGAAATGCTGTAACATTTACTTTGAAGGCTGCATCAATGTAGGCACAGGTGTTTCACCTTCATGTCACAGATAATTAACAATATGTTCTATCTAAAAACTTTTAAAACTCAAAAGGAAACAAAGAGTGACAAAGAGTGAAAAAATAACCAATAAATGTTGGCAACAAATTGGACTTCTCAAGCATACTTTGAAACTAAGAACACCACCGCTAGGTACAAACTTCTACCTTGACTTTCAACTGTTTCTTAACATACTAAACACATTTGGTAACTAACTGCCTATAATGGTTCTCCAAATACATTATGGAATACAATTGCTTAAAGTCTATTTTTAAGGACATCTTACAAAATTAAAAATACTGTCATTGAGGACTGGGATTGTGGCTCAGCGGTAGAGCGCTTACCTCGCACGTGTGCGGCCCGGGTTCGATCCTCAGCACCACATAAACATAAATGCACTGCATTGTGTACAACTAAAGCAAATAAATAAATATTAAAAAAAAAATACTGTCATTGATTGAAAACTTCCTGTCATGTTCTTGCCTGAATGGCTGTCCCATCCTCTACAGCTCTTTTCTGGTATGCCATTTTTAGAGTGAGAACTCCTCAGCCTACCCTATTTTTTTTTTTTTTTTTATGTATTTGCTTTTAGTTGTACACAATGCATTTTATTCATACGTAGTGCTGAGGATCGAACCCGGGTTGCCCACATGCTAGGCAAGCGCTCTACCGCTGAGCCACAATCCCAGCCCCTGCCTACCCTATTTTAAATACAACCTAAGTTCTACCAGTCCCTGAACACTTCACTCCATGAGCATCTCTATACTGTTGAGGGAATACAAAATTCTGCCTTTGTGGGGGGCGGGGGGGGGGGGGGTATGGGGGATTGCACCCAGGAGCAGTGCAATCTACCACTGACCTATATTCCCAGCCTTATTTATTTATTTATTTTATGGTTTTAGTTGTAGACAGACACATATCTTTATTTTATTTATTTATTTTTATGTGGTGCTGAAGATTGAACCCTGTGCCTCACATGTGCTAGGCAAGCGCTCTACCACTGAACCACAACCCCAGCTCCCAGCCCTTTTAAGACAGGGTGTCTCTCAGTTGCCCAAGCTAGCCTCAAATCTGCAATCTTCCTCTTCAGACTCCAGGTAGCTGAGAATACAGGTGTGCACCACCCACCATACCCAAATCTACTTTTTTTTTTTTTTTTTTTTTTTGTACCAGGGATTGAACAAAGGCATTGTAGACAACTAAAACCAATAAATAAATTTTTTAAAACTTTTGTTTTATGTTTTCTATAAATTTTTTCCTAATAATTGTTCATATATATATATATATATATATATATACTTTTTTTTTTTTTTAGGAACTTGTGGTAGTGATACATTTCTTTGTATTTTGTAATGTGGTATATAGTTTTGCTGTTTTTCCTTGTAACACGCTGCCCAAACTCCCCTCACACCATCCTGAAAAGCTCAAGTCCCATCTTTTAGACTGACCTCCATCCCTTGTATAGATTACATGGAAGTGATGATATATTATCCTTAACAGGTGTCCTTAATTCTAGTTAAATCACAGCCATGAATAGAACAGTTATTTCACATATTATATTGGTGTTACCGGTAATTCAAGAGAGATTGAATGGGGAAGGACAGGATTTTGTCAGGGTTGGGACTAGGGACTTGGTTTGGGTTACTCTATTTATTTTATTTATTTGGTACCAGGGATTGAACTCAGGGGCACTGACCACTGGGCCACATCCCCAGCCCTTTTTTGTATTTTATTAGAGACAGGGTCTCACTAAGTTGCTAAGTGCCTCACCATTGCTGAGGCTGGCTTTGAACTCGTGATCCTCTTGCCTCAGCTTCCCAAGTGCTGGGATTACAGGCGTGCACCACCATGCCCAGCTCTATTTATTTTTATTTTATTTTAATGGTGCTAGGGATTGACCCTGGAGTCTTGTCCATGCACAGCAAGTGCTCTACCACTGAGCCACATCCTCATCCCTTATCTTATTTCTTTAAAAGTTTACTTTTGTGTGTGTGTGTGTGTGTGTGTGGTTCTGGGGATTGAACCCAGGGGCATTTTGCCACTAAATTACAACCCCAGTCCTGTCCTTTTTTTTTTTTTTTGGTACTGGGGATTGAACTCAGGGGCACTCGACCACTGAGCCACATCCCCAGCCCTTTTTTGGATTTTATTAGAGACGGGGTCTCACTGAGTTGCTAAGTGCCTCACCATTGCTGAGGCTGGCTTTGAACTCATGATCCTCCTGCCTCAGCCTCCCAAGTGCTGGGATTACAGGCGTGCACCACCGCGCCCAGCTCAACTTCCCTAATTTTAAGTTGAGGTGCAGCTACTCCCCCAGGGATACCCCAAAGATCTCCTTCATATATACCAAACTCATTTCCATCTCAACAAAGTCCAAACTAAGGTAGTGGTACAATTCCTCCACGGGATTTAAGCCAAAGCAAGAATAAACCCTGTGTGGCTCTACTGAAGTCTGTACCATTCACTGCACTGGAAACTTAAAGGAAATTTTTTTATACTTTTCTACCAATAGCAAACATTAATTGACACACCAACAGCCTTGGACCTAATGGAGATTACTAACCCACCATTTTCTCAAAACTTTAAAAATTATTCCATGGGAAAGGGGGGGAAAAAACTCCATCAAACAAGCATAAGAAACACCAAGCTAAACAGATTCTCTGATGATCTAACTTCTCTCAATCTTTAATAAACTTATATACATTATGAATTCCAAGATTGGGATGTATAAGTAGAATTTCCAATTTATTTGACACCCAAACTCATGGAAACATCTTTTAGGTATTCTGAAATACACTACACACCGGCATTATTCTAACAACTAAAATTACCCCCTACCTCTATCTTTAGTGATTTACAAACTATTACAATGATTGAACATTCCCTTTTGCCCTATAAATGAGCACAGCAAATAAATAACATAACCCAAAATAATTCACACATTTCCTAGCTTATATCTTAGGAATGTATTTGTATATTTTGTGAAACAAAGGAGGATATTAGACATTGTTTAAATCCTAGCACTGATGTTAATAGAAAATATTCATTTATTTCAAGTTATCTGATAAATAAAAATTTACATTTTAAAATATAATAATCTATTTTAAAATCTTACTTTTTTGGGTTGGGGACATGGATCAATGTGTTTGCCTATCATGCACAGAGCCCTGGATTCAATCCCCAGCATCACAAAATATAAAAATAATGTTAATCATAAACCCTACAATTAAAAGTATGTTTTTCTGAAAAAACAATAAGTGATACATAGATGGTTCAATTTCAGAAAGGCTCTAAAACAGAGCTCTTCTCCAATAGCATTCAGCTAGCAAAACAAGTACTAGTAGTCATAGTAGTTATATTATGATGAAAGTGTACAAAAACCGATTTTTTTTGGCGGGGAGGGGCTACCAGGGATTGAACCCAGGGGTGCTCAACCAGTGAGCTACATCCCCAGCCCTTTTTATACTTTATTTAGAGACAGGTCTCACCAAGTTGCTGAGGCTGGCTTCAAACTTAAGATCCTCCGGCCTCAGCCTTCTGGGCTGATGGGATTACAGGCATGTGCCACCACACCTAGCCAAGATTTCTTTTTTTTTTTTTTTTTTTTTTTTTTTGCAGCGGGGATTGAACTCAGGGGCACTTGACCACTGGGCCACATCCTCAGCCCTTTTTTTGTATTTTTTATTAGAGCCAGGGTCTCAACGAGTTGCTAAGTGCCTTGCCATTGCTGAGGCAGGCTTTGAACTCGTGATCCTTCTGCCTCAGCCTCCCAAGTGCTGGGATTACAGACATGCACCATTGCGCCCAGCCCAGATATTATTCTTAAAAAAAAAAGCATTCTTTTAATTTTCCTACTCCTCTTCATCTGCTTTTAAACAGATTTAAAAACAAACCAAAGGGGTTGGGGGCTATGGCTCAGCGGTAGACCGCTTATCTCACATGTGTGAGGCCCTGGGTTCGATCCTCAGCGCCATATAAATAAAATAAATAAAAGGTTTAAAAAAATACTACAAATAAACTGCCTACCAAGAGAACAAATGACTAAGCTGAAATATTGCTTACACTTTCTTCTAAATTTATGCTCTTCTCACACTCCCTTTAGCACTAAATAATACAGTATTCTTTTATTCCACCACAACTCTTCCTCTGGTTTCATTTGTTCTTCCTTTGAATTATTCTCAGACAGCTCTTCTCTTTTCAGTAACAAATACTGATCATCTCTTCACTGAAGGGATAGCTTTATAGCTAATATAATAGATGGCTTCAGACTGCCACCTGGGAGGAAGAGGATGGACACAGGTGTGTCCGAGACATGATCCGCCAAGCTCTCCTGGCATACTGACTCTCCTCTGGCTAGCAAGGAACAGCCTCTCCATTTACCCTAGGCTGGCATACAGATACCTTTCTATGGCTACCTTGCTTTGAAAAGGGTTGGGAAGCATTACTCTAGAGCATATACTGCACGAAAATAATGCTGGTGAATTTCTCCTACACCCAACAGTTTAAGAAAAAGGAAACATGTTTAGGGAAATAAATTCAATGCATTCCTTGAAGAATAGCAATAATTTTTCAGGATGGCAGCTTAAATATTGGTTATTAACATTTTCCCCTGAGATTAGAGATGTGGTTTATTTTTACTTCACTCATTTATTTTAGTACTAGAGACTGAACCCAGGGGTGCTCTCCCACTGAACTACATCCCCAACCCTTTTGAGACAAGGTCTCAAATACAAAGCTGTTGTCAAGGGTGGCCTCAAACTTTCGATCTTCCTGCCTCAGTCTCCCAAGCAGCTGGAGTGGGTTTAGAGCCTAGCACCACTATGCACAGCTAGTTATGATTTATTTTAGCAAATAAACCAGAAAATACTTTTCAAGTTGGACCAGCTAAATGCCAACTTTGTATTTCACCTTTGTTTTCATAACCAATATGAATTATCCTGATCATAGACTTAGGCCACTCCTCATCAGAGCAACTCATTTTCAATAAAATGTCATTTAAGTTCAAAAGTAAATTCATATGGGGGGGTGCGGTGGCGCAAGCCTGTAATCCCAGCACATGGGAGGCTGAGGCAGGAGGATCGCGAGTTCAAAGCCAGCCTCAGCCATGGCAAGGCACTTAGCAACTCTGTGAGACCCTGTCTCTAATAAAATACAAAAAAGGGCTGGGGGGGGGGATGTGGCCCAGTGGTTGAGTGCCCCTGAGTTCAATCCCCGGTACAAAAAAAAAAAAAAAGTAAATTCATATGCTAAAGTATAACTTACAATTATTACTAAGGGAGGCAATAGCACTTTAATAACTAAACAATTCATTAGTTCCTCATAAGGAACACAGAGAAGGAGGTGATTCTACCCCATAAGAAAGAAAGCATAATTCCTTTTTAAAAGCCAAACAGAGTCAGGCGCAAAGATGCATGCCTGTAATAATCCCTGAGGCTCAGGAGGCTGAGGCAGCAGGATTTCAAGTTCAAAGCCAGCCTCAGCAATTCAGCAAGACCCTAAGCAACTCAGTGAGACCCTGTCTCTAAACAAAATACAAAAAAGGGCTGAGGATGTAGCTCAGAGTTAAAGCACCCCTAGGTTCAACACCTGGTACCGAAAAAAAGGAAAAAAAAGAAAGAAAAAAAGGAAGCATAATTCCTTTAAAAACCAAACAGGTTTCAGATTAATTTTCAAATTACAATCCTTGCAATAAATTCTCACATGGCCTAAAAGAAACCTGGCTATTCTTCAGTAGAGGGAAAAAAAATAAAAGCACTCATCATTGTTTCTGAAATACCTTACAACATCACCATAGCAGTTTCAGTTTTGAAAAAGATGCTTCCAAACTTAATACTAGGGCTGGGGTTGTGACTAAGTGGTGGTAGAACGCTTGTCTAGCACAGGTGAGGCACTGGGTTCGATCCCCAGCACCACGTAAAAAAAAACTAAATAAACAAAATAAAGGTATTGTGTCCATCTACAACTAAAAATATTTTTTAAAAAATACACATTAAAAATCATGCAGGGATTGCTCAAATACAGTCTGACTCAGAAAAACTGGGATGGAGCCTGAGATTTCTAATAAGTTCCCAGGTGTGCTTATGCTGCTGGGTCCATAGACCATACACTGCCTATCTGATTCCTCACCTTATCTGATTCCTTACACCCTTACTTCTACCATACTGGTAAAGATAATTGATAAAAATGTTATTTAAAAAAAATGGGTATGATAAAACACGCCTATAATCTCAGCTACTGGGAAGGCAGAGGCAGAAGGATCACAAGTTCAAGGTCAGTCAGCCTGGGCAACTGAGAAAGGCTCTGTCTCAAAACAAATAATAAAATGGGCTGGGAATGTAGCTCAGTGGTACAGCACCCTTGGGTTCAATCCCTAGTACCACATATTAAAAAAAAAAAAAAAAAAAGAAGAAGAAAGAAAAAAAAGCGAAGAGGCAACAATACCCACTTCATTTTTCAAAATTTTATGGATTTAGGCTGGGGGTGGGATGGTTATTAAAATGTTACAACTTCTCAAAGGTGGGAAGGAGTCTAAAAAATTGTAATAGTGAGAGCCAACACCTATATAGCACTGTGTCATTGAAATCAAGTACTTCACACATCAACTAACTTAATCTTCAACACTGTAAAGTAGGTATTTTATAGGAGGCAAACTGGGGTCACAAAGATGTTACTTAGACTGTGTATAACTAAAAAATGGTAGGACTAGAATTTGGACCCAGGAAATAGAGTATGAAAATCTACACTTCGAATCTCTATAATAGTTTACCTCACAAGGACACACAGCAGCAGAATTAAAATGGCAAATGGAAGCCGGACGCGGTGGCGCACGCCTGTAATCCCAGCACTTTGGGAGGCTGAGGCAGGAGGATCGCGAGTTCAAAGCCAGCCTCAGCAATGGTGAGGCACTTAGCAACTCAGTGAGACCCTGTCTCTAATAAAAACACAAAAAAGGGCTGGGGATGTGGCCCAGTGGTCAAGTGCCCCTGAGTTCAATCCCCGGTACCACCAAAAAAAAAAAAAAAAAAAAAAAAAAAAAGGCAAATGGAAATAAATGGCTTACTTTGAGAAATGGTGTTAAAGTGTACAGTGTTAAAGAACAAAAGGGAGGCCAAGTGTGGTGGTACACCTGTAATCCCAGCCACCCAGAAGCCTGAGGCAGAAGGATCCAAAACTTTTAGGTCAGTCTGGGCAACTTAGCAAGACCCTGTCTCAAAACAAAAAGGGCTAGCAATGTAGGGATGGTAGAGTGCCCCTGGATTCAATCCCAGTATGGGGTTGGGGGTGACACACACAAGTGAGCAACACAGCTTAAATCAGAGGTTTTATTCAGGTAACAGAGCACCAACACTTTTTGAATCCATAACTTAACATCTTTTAAAGCTGTATTAGAAACCATTCTGGCCAGGCAGATAGCACATATCTGTAAATCCACCTATCTGAGACACTGAGGGAGTATTATTAGAGCCCAAGAGTTGCCAACCTGGGCAACACAGCAGTTCTGGTTTTTTGTTTTCTTTTGTTTTTTATTTATTTATTTATTTATTTATTTATTTATTTATTGGTACCAGGGATTGAATTCAGGGGCACTCGACCACTGAGCCACATCCCCAGCCCTTTTTTGTATTTTATTTAGAGACAGGGTCTCACTGAGTTGCTAAGTGCCTAGCCATTGCTGAGGCTGGCTTTGAACTCATGATCTTCCTGCCTCAGCCTCCCAAAGTGCTGGGATTATAGGCGTGCGCCACCGCACCGGCTATTTATTTATTTTTAATTGTAGATGGACACAATATCTTTATTTTATTTACTTATTTATGTGGTGCTGAGGATCGAACCCAGTGCCTCACACCTGCAAGGCAAGCGCTCAACCACTGAGCCACAACCCCAGCCCAACATAACAGTTCTGAAAGGAAAGAAGAGAGGGAAAAGAAATTGTTTTGGAATTCGGAATAGTCATGCCAGTAGTAGGTTAAAAAAATTTTTAAAAGAGATTTGATTTCACTTCATCGAATTAAGCAGTGAAAACAATGTCCTGGGCAACTAGTGAAGTATTCTGACATCTGGAATTTACAATAGCAGCAATGGCAGACATAGCTGAGATAGCATTAATAAAAATTGTTTAGTAAAAATCCTTTGGACTAAAGACATGAGCAATTAAAAGTAGAAACTCCTAAGAGACAAAGCAGAACAGAACCAAGAATTTGATAGTGTAGAGGGGAAGAAGCAGCAAAACTTAGCTGCTGTTTGCAAACAAAGAAACAGAGGATGAGGAACTAGGGTTGTGGCTCAGTGGTAGAGAGCTCGCCTAGCACGTGTGTGACCCGGGTTCAATCCCCAGCACCACGTAAAAATACACTGTGTACAACTAAAACAAATAAATATTATTTAAAAAAGAAAGAAAGAAAGAAACAGAGGATGATAAGGAAACAAGCATTAAATCAGAATAATTTTTAGGAGAATAAGAGAGCTAATCATCAAGAGTTTCTAAATGATGGCAAATTGTCCAGATAGTGCAGCTGCAGAAGATATAGGACTAAACAGATGGAGACGGTAAAGCAGAGATTAGTAATCACCACTTTCAATGGGCCCAAATATGGATATGGCTGACCAAGCACAAAACTTGTCTCAGAAAAAAAAATAGCAAAGGCCTAGGGAATATTAAGAAAGACAAAATGTTAACCCTCTGACATCACCAAATTCATTCATTTGATAAATATTTCTTGAAGTCTACTATGTGTCTGGCAATATTCTAGGTGCTAGAAATTTGACGTGCCATACCAGGATAAAGCCCCAGTCTCATGGAATTTACATTCTAACGGGGGAAACTACCAAATATATTTGGAAGAAGACAATGAATAGGCATTATCATAAAACAATGGAGATCTTTAACATATAGGTATATAAAGAGCTGGTTTTGGGAGATAAGTGAACACAACATTAATCCTTCCCTCCCCATGAGACAAAGTCTTGTAGCCTTAAGTGATTGTTGTCTTCCTTGGGGAGGGGCACTAAACAATAAAGAAATGCATTTAAAATATATCTATAAATAAAAGTACAATTTGATTTTTACTTTCAAGAAAGCCTGTCAGAGTTGGGCACAGTGGTGCATGCCTGTAATCCCAGCACTTGGGAGGCTGAGGCAGGAGGATCACGAGTTCAAAGCCAGCCTCAGCAATGGCGAGGCACTTAACAACTCAGTGAGACCCTGTCTCTAATAAAATACAAAAAGGGCTGGGGATGTGGCCCAGTGGTCGTGTGCCCCTGAATTCAATCCCCAGTACCCCCCTCAAAAAAAGAGCCTGTCAATATTACAATTCAGGGACTGGGGCTATGGCTCAGTGGAGGAGCATTTGCCCAGCATGTGTGAGGCCCTGGGTTCAATCCTTAGCACTACATAGAATAGAGGCATGCATGCTGTCCATCTACAACTACAAAATTAAATTTATATACATATATATGTATGTATATGCATATTACAATCCAAAAAGGCAAAGTAATGGCACTTCAAAGTTTTTCCAAATTTGACAGCTATTGGATCAAAACATTTTACTAGTATGACTCTGTAGTATAAAAATAACTACAAATGTTTTCCTAATATACCATAAAGTTATAAGTGGAAAAAAATATCCCAGAAAAGCAATATGAACCTTGAAGTTAGCAAAAACTTCAATATTTGGTCTTGATGGGCTTTAAGAATCATGCTAATTCACACTCACTACTCTAGGCTGCAACATTTGGTTTAGATTCCTAAAAAAAATTGGGTTTACTAAGCATGAGTATTGGCCATAAAATGAAAACATATTTTAGGGGTAAGCAGAGGATTTGACATCTTCCAGGTCTTGAAGAAATTAATGGAAAGCAGCTCGTTTCCCACCCCTCCACCCTGTACTGGAAATTGAACCCAGGGGCACTCTATCATTGAGCTATATCCTCAACCTTTTCTATTTTGAGACATCATTTTACAAAGTTGCCAAGACTGCCCTTGAACTTGTGATACTCCTGCCTCAGCCTCCAGAGTAGCTGAGATTACAGACATGAGTGACCACACCTGGCTAGGAGCTCATTTTTAATACTGATTACCAATCTCTTATCTTCTTGTCTCAGTCTAAATATTTTAAATTCAAATTATTGTTATATTTTTAAGAGACAAATACAAATGGGTATGTCTGTGTGTATAAACCTGTTATAGAAGACTCAAGAAGTGTTCCAATTTTATATTTCTAAAATATGATACTAGGTTAACAAATGTATTTCAAAAGATCCAAGCTCCATTCCTATCCAATCTTCTGTAACACCTACATACTACAGAAAGCTGATTTGAACCTACCACTCCTTTTAAGTGTTTCTTAACAAGCAATCTGTTCTCTATATACAAATGAGTAACAACAGGAAAGCACTTGTTCCAACACGAACTACCCTTGTATTATAAAGATGTATAACACAATTGGATCTCACTTGCTTAAAAATGTTAATATTACTCGGGGTTTCTTTGATTAAAAATTCAAAATTCGTTTTCAGTAACAACACTGAAATATCCAGCAAAGATTAGGCATAAAAATAAACTGGTTCTCTTTTCAACATATCCTTGCCACAAAGAAGGAACTTGAGTCGACTTGGACATATTCTCTACATCAAGTAAGTCATAGAGAAGTCAAACAGTCTAGAAAGGCATTTTGGACCAAGGAATTGCTCCCTCAAGTAAGTTGACTGGGGGACCTTAAAGTATACGCCTAAGCGGCTACAGATGGTGTGTCTTACGCTTTATTCCCTGGCACAAACAAATTCTGAGATTTTTAACCTTCCTGGCTTTTAGACACATTCGAAGCAAAAACTCATCTCTGAATGCGGTGTGTTGGGAAGCCTGCAGAATGGGCCACTGGGTGACCCACCAACTAAGGCCGCACAAGGCTGTCTGAACTTGGTGAGTCCCCGACTTGTAGGAGTTAAAACTCTCACCCCTTATATACTGCGATGACGTAATCTTCCACACTGCATTTCTCTTGGACTTAAAGGGGAGGGGGGGAAGCGAACAAAGAAAATTTCCCCCTAGAAAGGGGAATTAGGCAAGCGGCCGCGCGCAGGTTTCGGGAGGTGGTTAGGTAACTCCCGAAAGCGAAGCCGCAGCTGAACAGGCCAGGGGGAGAGCTGGAGAGGCAAACGGAAAGCTCGGGAACTCGACCCGCGGCACGAGTCGATGCAACCGAGGGCGCCGGGCTGGGACCCGCCCTGCCCAGCCAAGCGCCGGGCTGGAGGCCGCCGAGCGGCAGCCGGGCGGACCCCTCCCCGCCGCGGTCGCAATTCCGCTCCCCTCCCCCGCCCGCCGCAAAATGTCCGCGGCGGCGCCCCGCGAAGCAGGAAGTCCACGCCGGGGCGCAGCGGGCGGAACCCAGCCTCTGGACTCCGGGAACCGGCCCAGGCCGCCCGGCGTCCCAGCGCCCGCGAGCGGCCCTGCGGCCCCGAGCCCCGCATCCCGCCGCCGGACCTCGGGAGTCCGCGGGCCGCCCGGAGGGGGAGGGGAGCCGGCGGCTGGATGGGTGTGACCCCTTCCTTCCGCCGCTACCGGTGACAGCCCGGCCGGCCGCGCCCTCCGTCCCGCACCCCGGCCGGGCCGCGCGCCTCCCGCGGGCCAGCGCCCCGCCACGACCCCTCCCCTCAGCTCCCGCAGAACCCGGACCCGCGCGAGCCCGCGGGCGCACGCGAGCCCGGCGCTGCCCGCGCTCTGCGCCCCCTGGTTCCCTGGCGCCCCAGAGACCGGGCGCCCTCGAGGACCGAAGAGGGCTGGGGGACCGCGCGGGGTGACCGGACGGTGGGGGAGCCGCTCTCGCTGGGAGCCTCGGGCCCCGCACTCACCTCAGCTTCTCCGCCGGGGCGTTGGCAGCGCTGTGCGGGGTCTCCTCGGCTGCCGGACAGGGGCACGCACCTGACGTCAGCACGCAGGAGACGCACGGTTGGGTGCCCGCGGAAGTGGGAGGGACGAGGAAATAGAAGAGGCTGGAGCGGTCTGGGGAGAGGCGGAGTCTGATTCTCCTCCCGCCTGCCCTGGTCGCACTGGTTTGCGCGCCTCCCGTCTTCCCAGCTGTGAAGTTCTGACAGTAACCTTTATTTTCATCCTTGCAACCTTTTTTTTTTTTTTTTTTTTTGTGGTACTGGGGCCACACCAGCCCTTTTTTTTTTTTTTGTATTTTATTTAGAGACAGGGTCTCACTGAGTTGCTAAGTGCCTCGCCATTGCTGAGGCTGGCTTTGAACTCGCGATCCTCCTGTCTCAGCCTCCCAAAGTGCTGGGATTACAGGCGTGCGCCACCGCGCCCGGCTCTTGCAACCTTTTGAAGCAAAGAATTATCATCCCCTTTTGCTTCTGAGAGAGTAGTGACTTGTCCGAGATCACTGCAAGTGGATGACTTCCTGACAACCCAAGGCCTATGTTCAATCTGCTTGGTGTGAGAAGTGTACACCGACCGCTCTTCTCTCTGCCTAGACCTCAGTGCCCCTGGCTGCAGCCACATGGGTTTGCTTTTGGTTTGGAGACTACCTCCCCGCCCAAGGCCTTGCATTTGTTGCTCTGCCTTCCTCTTCTTCCCTGAACCTCAAAGTCCCTCCCTTCCCTGAGCATCCTACTTTGTTTTTGTTGTTGTTGTTGTTGTTGTTTTGGTTCTTTTTTGTTTTGTTTTGTTTTTAATTTGCTTTAGTTGTACACAATGAGTTTATTTGTACGTGGTGCTGAGGATCGAACCCGGGCCGCGCACGTGCTAGGGGAGCGCTCTACCGCTGAACCACAATCCCAGCCCCCCTACTTTGTTTTTGTTTGTTTGTTTAGGCACCCGGAATTGAACTCAGAGGCACTCAAACACGGAACCACATCCCAAGCCCTATTTTGTATTTTATTTAGAGACAAGGTCTCACTGAGTTGCTTAGCGCCTCGCTTTTGCTGAGGCTGGCTTTGAATTCGCGAACCTTCTGTCTCAGCCTCCCCAGCCACTAGGATTACAGGCGTGTGCCACCCTGCCGGGCTTGATCATCCTATCTTCACAGCACCTGTCTTCCCTGACACTGTGCAAGCTGCGGGAAAATAGAGATCTTCCCTTTTTCATTCATAGATGCTTCCTAATGATGGGGAAAATAACTTATTTTAGTAATACTTCACTTATTTTGTCAAGAAAGTCCCCTATTTCCAATATAGCTGATCTAATAGTCATGTTTTCTTTTATTAATATTTTTAGTTGTACATGGACACAAAATACGTTTATTTTGTTTATATTAATGTGGTGCCAGGGATTGAACCCAGTGCCTCACACATGCTAGGCAAGCGCTCTACCACTAAGCCACAACCCCAGCCCTAACAGTCATGTTTTCTTTGGGATTTTTAAATTATACAAGAGCAACTATATTTTTTAGTGTTTACTACAGGCCTGATGCTAACAGTTTTGCGTGTGATAGTAGATTGTTTGTTTGTTTTTGTTTGTTTATTTATGTGCTGAGGATTGAACCCAAGGATGCTTTATCATTGAACTCCAGTCCTTTTTATTTATTTTTTTTTCAAGTTGCTGGTTTTATATAAAGTATTTTTACAACAATTGTGTCTTCATACATGTATTTGGGGTAATCATGGATAACTCAGTCTTCTATTATTCCTATCCCCTTGCCCCCTCCCTTCTTCCCCCTCTTTGTTCTATTTAAAGTTCTTTCATTCCTCCCATCCTTTTTATTTATTTTGAGAGAGAGTCTTACCAAATTGCTGAGGCTGATGAACTTGCAAAATCCTCCTGCCTCAACCTCCCAAGTACCTGGGATTACAGGTGTGCAGCCACCATGCCCAGCAGTAGTAACTAATTTAATAAAACCACCCAGTGAGTTAGGAAGTATTTTTGTAGATGCATGAATTGATTCTCAGAGGCATTAAGAGACTTGCCCAAGGTCACCACATCAGGCAGTGGCAGAGCAGGGACTTGCTCTCCGGAGGCTGGCTCTAGTTGACCACTACGATATAACACTACCAGCATATTTATTCTAAAGAAATCATAAGCTTCCGTCTAGTACCACACCTAATGCTACCAACTGTGAACATGTTGGTATACATGTTTCCATAGTATGCATTTTTTCTATGGATATACATTTATTGCAGAAAAATAAAACTGTAAGCTCCTTTACTCACTCAAAACTACATTATGGACGTCTTTCCAGGTCGAATAAAGCATCATTTGTAAAGGCGCATTCTACCATGTGGGCATTACAATATTTACTCAATCTCCTACTGTTGGAATTTAGATTGTTTTGGCTATTGTAAAATTCTTTTTCAGTGCTGGGAATCAAACCCAAGGCCTTTTCCATGCTAGGCAAATGCTCTGCCCCTGAGCTACTTCTCTAGCCCAGGCTACTATAATTTTTGACTATCATAAATGTATAAGCTTAGTTTCTTAAACTGCAGGGGAAAGTGGTGCTTCTCTCCTTCCACAAGGCTGGTTGGCACTGCCCCTTCCTTCATCCCGCGTCTCATAATCCCATGAATGTTCCCAAACAACATCTGCCCTTTCTCTAGTATCAGGATCTTTTTTTTTTTTTTAATATTTATTTATTTGCTTTAGTTGTACACAATGCAATGCATTTATGTTTATGTGGTGCTGAGGATCGAACCTGGGCCGTGCACGTGCTAGGTGAGCGCTCTACCACTGAGCCACAACCCCAGCCCAAGTATCAGGATCTTGAGGGGTGTCACCCAACTGTTCGGCTATTCCTGCCTTTATTCTGAGGACAAGAACTCACTTAGCACTTTGTGAGGTTTTTGGCAGACAGGCTCTCCTTGACCTTTTGCAGACCCAAATTAGAAAGGTGTTACTATTTGACCCCAACCTACCCTGTGCTGCCAGCCCCGTCTCTGGCTTCTCCCCTCATAGTAACTGGGGAGCAGCCTGTGAGCCTCCAGCTCCCCTTCGCCTGCGGCTCCCATACCGGTATCCATCACTCCTCCCGGCCAGGGCCCTATCATCTCTCCTAGAGTAGCCCCTGCCCCCACTCTCAATCCATGTGACACTAGAAGACCCTGTCCCTAAGTACAGGGATAAACATGTGACCCAGGCTTAGCCAATCGGAGCACTGTAGAAAGCCCCTTTGCCACTGCATTTCAACAACTGGCATGTGATCCAATAAGCTCCAGTTCTGGAACCTGGACAGAACTGTCCAGTTCCATGGATCTGTTTGCGGGGAGCTGGGCGTGATAGTGGCACTGCGGGCAGCCAGCTTCCCACAGGGAGGAGAGAGTCTGCCTGAGCACCAGACCAAGGCAGAGTGGGAGCAGAGCAGAGACGGAGATGGAAAACCAAGTCCCAGTACGCTTGCGTGAGCCGTTGGGTCCAGTCTTGCTTCAGTTTTTGGTCACAGGTGCAGGAGCCCTGTTTGGGGATTGACTTTAATTGCAGTTGACTATGAGCCGTGGAGATTTGGCCATTGTCGCCACCCGTAGTCTCACGGGATTTGTTGCGGGATCTCGAGTGACTTGGCCGAGATTGCTGATCGGGTCAGCGCCATTTTAGGGTGTGTTTTTGGCGTGTGTTAGTCGTTATTAGAACGAGAGAGAAAAGTTATCAGAATAAAAAGCTGTTTGTCTCCAGTTTGCTTCTGAAGTTTTTCCCGCGGCTCCGTTGCTCCAAGCGCTTCAGGCAGCAACAGGTGGCGGCCCGTACTGGGAACTTCGGAGCGGACAGGTAAGAACTGAAAGGTCTCTAAAGATGGGTTCGAATATAACTGAATCCCAAGTGATAGAGGCTATGCAAAGACTCCTTGATATACCTGACTCTGTTCTCAGTGAGGAGTATATAGACAAAAGTGAAAGTGATCAAAAAAGTGTAGATTCCACTGGGCCAACTGAGACCAGTAAAGAGAGTATTAGAAGAGACCCAAAAATGACAAAAATCCAAGCTATTAAAGCTATTCGGGAGTTATTGGCGAAAGCTGAAGGATACTTGCTCTCACTGGAACCTGGGCCTCAGGATATTGCTGTCAGTGAAATTAGTAGTGGTGAGGAATCTAGTAAAAGTGATCCTGAGAAAATGAGGAAAAAAGAAATTTAAAAAGACCGAGAAAAAGGTCCGTCAGGCAGAGGAGTCACTTGTGTCCTCTACTCCCCCCCATGGGTGGAATCCATTGCAGAAAATATGAAGGGTATTACTAGGCATTTGCATACCCTAGAAACAGAAATAAAAAGTCTTTCTGATCGCTTATGCGCTCTCGAGGACAACTCACAGATACATTGGGAACCGCCAGCATTTGAAAAGAAAAATGGACAGAGTGTCCATCAGTCAGTAGATTTCAAAACAATAAAAAATCTCAAAGAGGCAGTAATGACTTATGGGCCCCAAGCTCCTTTCACGTTGAGTATGCTGGAGTCCCTTAACACCTTTAGCTTAACCCCTCAGACTGGAAAAGTCTATGTAAAGCAACATTAAGCGGGGGGCAATTCTTGGTTTGGCGATCGCAATTCCAAGAACTTTGTATAGAAACGGCTAAAAGAAACGCGGCTGCAGGGTTTGAAAACTATAATATAGACATGCTCACAGGAGAAGGGCAATTCGCAGACTTACAGGCTCAAACAGATTATGACCCAGATGTATATGCTCAGATAAACACAGCTGCCTTAGAGGCATGGAAAACTGTACAAGGACCTGGGGATCTACAAGGTAGCTTGTCAAAAGTGATTCAAGGACCTAATGAGCCGTATGCCGACTTTGCTGATCGACTTTTGAGAACTGCAGGTAGTGTGTTTGCAGATGTTGACCAAGCTATGCCTTTAGTTGTTCAATTAGCTTATGAAAATGCAAATAAATGGTGCCAAGCAGCCATCAGGCCATGGAGAACTAAAAAGGATCTTTCCGTATATATACAACTATGTAAAGATATAAATGGCGCCTTTGTCACAGGAAATGTGATTGCAGCCTCAATGAGGGGTGCTTCCTCTCGAAATTTCACAAAGGCTAAACGTAGACATTATAATCAATCAGGATATTCCAGGCAAAATTATCATAATCAATCAGGCAATTCTAGGCAAAATCCCAAAAGAGAAATAAGATCAAGCTCATACCGTGCCCCAGGCCGCTGCCCCAGGTGTAAAAAGGGAAATCATTGGGCCAATAAATGCTATTCAAAATTTGACATCCATGGAAATCCTCTGTTCAGGAATTCAAAAAACGGGGCACGGGGCCCAGTACCCCGGGGCCCACAAATGTACGGGGCATTGCAGAAGGAGTATCCTCAAGCATCCACTCAGATGCTTCCCCGACACAATCCCTACTACCCATCCACTCCCTCGCCAGAGGAACAAGAGGAAATGCAGGATTAGACCTCTGTTCCACCGCCCGAATAGTGTTAACACCTGAAATGGGGGTTCAACTGATTCCCACAGGAGTCAGGGGACCTCTTCCCTCAGGGACTGTAGGACTTATTATCGGGCGTAGTCCTAAAAGCTTATTAGGTTTGCAAGTGACCCCAGGTGTAATAAACTCAGACTACAAAGGGGAAATAAAAATAATGCTTAGCTCACCCCAAAGTATAACTTCTGTTAATCAAGGAGATAGAATTGCTCAGTTGCTTCTCCTTCCCAATTTACATAATTCATTTAAAATGGGTATGCCTCAAGAAGGGAACAATAGAGGATTTTGTTCCACTGACTCAAGTCCCATGGCTTGCTGGGTTCGAGACTGTTCAAGGAGGCCTATGTGTAAAATAAAAATCCAAGGAATAGAAATGGAGGGATTAATAGATACTGGAGCTGACTCTTCCATTATTAATTTACGCCAATGGCCCAAGCACTGGCCTCTGCAAAAAGCTTCAACCAGTTTAAGAGGCTTGGGATATAATAACCTCCCAGATAAAAAGTGCAGTAATTTTAAAATGGGAGGATGATGAAGGCCATAAAGGAACATTTCAGCCTTATGTTTTACCTAATCTACCGGTTACTTTATGGGGAAGAGATATTTTGCAACAAATGGGAGTACACCTTGCAACCAAGCCTGCAGATGTTAAATGTGAAAACCTACAGGGTAATCTTAACCATAAAAGAACTCATTATCAAAAAGTACAGAGTAATCTTAACCCTAAAAGTAATCATTGTCATAAAGGAAAAAGATATTTTTTTTCGGGGCCACTGAGAAAATAATTTTGAAAATACCATGGCTTTCTGATAAGCCAGTGTGGGTCCCTCAGTGGCCCCTATCTAAAGAGAAATTACAAGCGGCCCAGCAAATTAGTTCAGGAACAATTAGAAGCAGGTCATATAGAACCTTCCACCTCTCCCTGGAATTCCCCCATATTTGTGATCAAGAAAAAGTCAGGAAAAATGGCGATTGTTACATGATCTTAGACAAATCAATAAAACCATGCAAGTTATGGGGCCTACTCAATCTGGACTTCCTAGTCCCGTAGCTATTCCAAAAAATTTCCATCTTATTACTCTTGATATAAAGGATTGCTTCTTTTCTATTCCCCTACATCCTCTGGATGCCCCCAGGTTTGCTTTTTCCATTCCTTCTATGAACAATAATGGCCCTGATCAGAGATATCAATGGAAGGTTTTACCACAGGGAATGGCTAATAGCCCCACCATATGCCAAATATATGTGGACAAGGCTATCCAACCCATTAAAAATAAATATCCAAACCTCATGTGTCTACATTACATGGATGATATTTTATTGGCCCACCCTAATCAAAAAATCTTATTTAATATATTCAGTGATGTGGTAGAAAATTTTAAAAAAATATGGATTATATATAGCAGAAGAAAAAGTTCAAACCAGATCTCCCATATTATATTTAGGATTTAAAATCATGGATACTTTTGTTAGACCCCAAAAAATTTTAATAAATAAAGAACATTTGACCACCCTCAATGATTTCCAAAAACTACTGGGAGACATTAATTGGCTTCGCCCTACACTAAATCTCACTACTGGCCAACTAAAACCTTTATTTGACATCCTTCGTGGAGATCCTGATCCATCTTCACCACGAACATTGACTCCTGATGCTAGGAAAGCTTTAAAATTAGTAGAAAAAGCCATCGAAGGAGCTCATTGTGATAGATTTGATTTAACTCAACCGCTGATGTTGATTATTATTTCTTCACAATATACACCCACAGGAGTATTTTGGCAACAAGGGCCTTTATTATGGATACATTTGCCCGTCTCTCCTAAAAGTATAATTGAATCTTATACCTCCATGGTGGCTAAACTTATTCTTCAAGGACTTAAGACTTCTACTAAAATATTTGGCATTCACCCTGCTACTATTATTACTCCCTATTCATCATCACAGATTGAATACTTATGCTTCAATGATAATGATTGGGCTATAGCTAAATGCTCTACTTCTGCAAATTTTGATAATCATCTTCCTAAGTCCCCTATATTATCTTTTTGTATTAATCATCCTATTATATTTCCACAGGTAATAAAAAATCAACCTATTCCTAAGGCATTTAATGTATTTACAGATGGGTCCTCAAATGGTACTGCTACAGTAGTCACTAAAAAAGAAAATATGACTTACATAACTGCACACAAATCAGCTCAACTAGTGGAACTGGAAGCTGTGGTAAGAGCTCTGGAAAATTTTAGGGACCAGCCCCGTAAACATTTTTTCAGATAGCCACTATATTGTACAAGCCGTCCCAAAATTAGAGTTAGCAGGACCAATAGCACCTCATACTCCAGCCTTTAAATTGTTTTATCAAATACAAAAACTTTTGTGGGCAAGAAAAGAACCTCTATTCGTAGGCCATATTAGAGCACATACTAATTTGCCTGGTCCCCTCCATGAAGGTAATCAAAAGGCTGATGAACTTACAAAAACAGTATTTATACTTTCAGCGCTACAACAAGCTACTTTATTTCATTCCCAGTTTCATGTCAACAGCACCACCTTGCAACGTAGGTTTAAAATCACAAAGGAGCAAGCCAGAACAATTGTAAAAGATTGTAAATCTTGTATGACACATTTGCCCAATCCTCATTTCGGAGTTAACCCTAGAGGATTAATGCCCAATCATTTGTGGCAGATGGATGTTACTCATGAGCCAAGTTTTGGAAAATTGCGATTTATTCATGTGACTATAGATACATGCTCAGGCATGATTTTTGCTTCCTTACATTCTGGAGAAAAAGTTAAAGATGTTACATCTCATTGTTTGCAAGCTTTTGCTGCATTGGGCATCCCCAAAATGCTTAAAACAGATAATGGCCCCGCATATACGTCCTCATCTTTCAAACAGTTTTGCGCAAAATTCAATATATCCCATAAAACAGGCATCCCATACAATCCTCAGGGTCAGGGCATTATTGAAAGAGCAAACCGAACACTGAAAATTATGTTATTAAAACAAAAAGAAGGAAATTGGAAAAGTCCTAAGGACAGATTGGCAGTTGCCCTGTTTACCTTAAATTTTTTAACTTTAGACTCTAATGGTTATTCTGCTGGAGACAGACATTGGAATCCACACCAACAACATAAACCTTTGGTTTACTGGAAGGATGTTCTTTCAGGTACATGGAAGGGTCCAG
The DNA here is from genome assembly GCA_025594165.1 of Tamias sibiricus. Lineage (NCBI taxonomy): Eukaryota > Metazoa > Chordata > Mammalia > Rodentia > Sciuridae > Tamias > Tamias sibiricus. The sequence continues at coordinate 17,582,406 of CM046658.1, read as the reverse complement.
ATCCAGTATTAATTTGGGGAAGAGGATCTGTTTGTGTTTTTCCAAAAGACGAATCCTCTCCAATATGGATACCATCTAGATTAATCAAACAGGTACCACATCAAAATGATCAAGATGAAGTTATTGAAGAATCAAGATTAATAAAAAAGGTACAAAATCAAGAGGACCAAGATGAAGGTATAGAATGATTCCCTCAAAAGAGTCCTTCAAAATATTTCACAACTTAAGTGTCATTCCTCCCGGCCGGGACGAGGAGATCTCTCTTTAGTGTGCACACAATTGTATTTTTTTTTCTTTTCTTTTTATACATGTCTTTATGTCTGTACATTTGTCTACATTTCATGTTAATGTGACGTCACAAATATATGTTTGTATGTTTGTTCGTCTGTTCAGTGTGACGTCACAAAGAACAAAGCGCTTATGAAAAAGAAAAATATATATATATATATGGATCCAAATAACTTTAATTCATTTTAGGTTAAGAGTATTCAATTTAGGTAAATAATTTTATAAATGAAGGTACTTTCAATTTTGATTTATAGGTGTCCCTGGGACTTCTCTTTAGCAAACAATATGACTAGTGCTATATAACCTGATATTTTGGTGTTTTGACTTAAGATTGTTTATTTGTTATTAACTTCATTTGTTTAATAGCTCATTAATTTCAATTATCTCAACAGGTAAAAAATTGCTCTGTATACAGAGACTCAAGGGTTCCCGCTAACAAATTATTTCTCTCAAGTGCCTTTACCTTTTCTTTAATCTATCTTTAATGCAGTAATTTACCTCAGTCTTTCTTTGTTTTGTTCTAAATATGACATTTTTCCAACTTACGTTTGTAAAAGCTCAACCAGCGATGTATGTGAACAAAAATCAACTTTAATTTTCTAATCTAATTATTCTATTTTGTAGTTTGACAACTCGCCTCTTGACTCAGTGCTGCAATAGCACTGCCTTTCCTTTAATAATTGATGCTTGAGTTTCTAGGTAGCGGGCCCTGAAGATTTGCCGGTGGCATTGTCTAAACATAAAAAAGACGTCTGCTGCTCAAACATCAAACAACCTCACCAACAGTGTGGCCTCTGCTCTACATGCATGGGGCCTCCTACATCAACATGTTATAACAAATGGACATTTTGATCTTTCATTGTTTGGGACTTTACGGGACAATGCCTTGCGGGTATTTGTCTAGAGAATTCAGTGTGTTACTTGATGGAACTTAGGGCAGCTGATTTGTTTAAACAATTTGATATGCTATGCAATTTGGCTCATCACCAAAAGGCTTGTTGCCTTAAAGCCGCAACATCTCCTCACAATTTGGACGGCTGTTAGTCATCATATATAGTCGATCCTAAAGGGCTCCATTGGATGGCTGGTTAGCCAATGACGGGTAAGATCCCCAGAGGGGGACAACCTAAGACAGGCACAGTCGCACGGGACAGTCTCATGTGGCCGACATATCAACCTAAGACAGGAGTCAAGGGCACAGCCTTGATTATCCGATGACGGGTAAGAATGTTGGTTGCACATAGACGTCCTAGAGCATTACCTCTT